>JAMZAV010008712.1:0-23937 GCA_024449915.1 Sweltsa coloradensis | reverse complement strand
CTTATGACTTCTCAGTTTCTCCCTCCTGTATGGATCCCATATTGCCCCAGCATATTCAACAACCGGTCTAACTAGGGTTTTATAGGCATGTCCCTTTAGGGCCTTACTTGCACCTTTCAAAGTCCGCATAACAAAATTTAGGCACCTAAACCCTTTCTTGGATACTTCCTTTACTTGCTCCACCCAACTAAGCTTGCTCTGCAGCCATACTCCCAGGTATTTTATTCTCTCTACCCTCTCCAGTAATATCCCCATTAACGAGTAGCCTGTGCCCAAACCCACTTCCCCCCTCCTCCTCGTAAATCTAACCCATTTACATTTTCCCACATTGAGGCTCATTTTATTTCATTCACCCATTCACCTAGTATACTCAGGTCATGTAACAATTCATTTGAGTCCCCCTGGTTCCTTACAATCCTATAGATTACACAATCGTCAGCGAACAGTCTAACCTTCGCTCCCATTCGGTCCGCAATATCATTAATGAATATTGCAAACAACAATGGTCCCAATACGCTTCCCTGCGGCACCCCTGAGGTGACTTCCACTTCTTCCGATAACTCCTCTCCAACCCTTACTCTCTGGCTCCTATCTTTTAGAAAGCCTTTAACCCATCTGTTTACCCACTGATCCTCAATAACTTCTTCAAGTTTTCCTAACAACCTATCATGTGGAACCTTATCAAACGCCTTCTCAAAATCGATGAACACTGCATCCACAGTCTCACCCTTGTCCAATGTTTCCCCTATGTCCCCAACAAGCCCTAGCAGTTGCGTCTCACACGAGTACCCTCTCCTGAACCCATGTTGGCTTTCCTTAAGCCATCCTTTCTCCTTGATAACCTCCTTAATATAGTCTCCAACTATCCTTTCCATAATCTTCGATCCTACCGAGGTAAGTGATATTGGTCTATAGTTCCCTAGTTTCCCCTTCTCCCCTCCCTTGTGCACAGGAATCACTATGGCCTCCTTCCAGGCAGTGGGGACCTCCCCTCGTTCTAATGAATCCTGTATTATTAGGCACATGTACATGGAGGTTTCCCTCATAGCCAACTGCAGGAAATCAATAGTGAGTCCATCATTTCCAGGAGCCTTTCCCCTCTTAATTGAGGCAATTACCTTTGTTACCTTCTCTACATCAACTTTAATTCCCTTAATTCCCCTATCACCCCTATCATTCCTTCTTACCCCTTCTTTCTTCTGAAAGACCTCCGCATAATAATTATTCAAAGCCTCAGCCTTTTCCTTGTTTCCCACTAACAGCTTACCATTATCTCCCTTTAGAACTGGTAAGCTAGCTAGCCCTAGCCCTACCATTTTTAGATAGGCCTATATGCCTAGGTTCTACAGCTTACAATTGTTTTCTATTTAAAGTTTAAACAGTAGGCTTACCAATTTAGGCTAACGTACAAGGAGACATTCGTACAGTAGGCCCTAGAACTCCGCTCAGGAAACGCCCCATCCCAACCATGTGCACTGTGCAGCGTGCCTAGGCTTTTGTGGCCAAAGCTCCCTACTAGCAAACCTGCAACAAAAGCACATAAACAAGAATGTACCACATATTTCGGGATAAAACAATAATTCATCAATTTTAGTTTAGGCCTATATCGGTAAATTAGCTTACCGTAAAATATTTGTAAAAATGGTAGCGGGCGTGAACATTCCTTCCAAGTCCTTAGATTGAGGTTATGTACAATCTTGCGAATGCGAAGTCGCAGTCCGGCATCCGTCTGGGTGACGTTAGAAGGCGCGGATATTTCAAATGAACGGAATTTCTTTTATTGATTTCCTTGTAACTTATCCTGGTAGAAACTGAACATTTATAATTTTGTTACAAGGGCGCGCCAACCGTTAGTTCATTGGAGGCCACAAGACTTATCGATCCCGTGGTCCGTGTCGTGGTCGTGGATTGCCAATGGGCTTAGCCTAAATTAAAAGTCTCGATCTAACTAAGGCAGAACAGTAAACTAGAAGTCTCTATCTCTTATGCAAGTCGAGATATCTGCATTTGAACTTTTTATTAAAAAAGTGACGCACTTCCGGCGTCGCCTGGGGCGTAATATCGACGCCACATTATGAACTTTAACAATTTGTAAAACATGTAAAAAGAAACAAAGAGATTGATATGTATCTCGCTCCCGTCGAACCATTAAATCGACGCCGACGCCTGGCGTCGTTGGGCGTCGCGACGCTAGAAACAGGTGTTATCGACGCGGAATGGTAAGGCGAGCTTAGTTAACTAATAATATGTTACAAATTCAGAACCGTAATTCGTACTTTATTGGCCCAAAAACACCTTGAAACACCACACGTATTCTTTTAAATTGACACCTTGTTGTCTATCGCATTTCCCGATGAATGGTGCGAGATAGAACAAATAGTTTTCACCATCATGTTTAGAATGATAATTGTTTTTTTGCATGACACATACAAGAGGTACGCAATTCTAGTTTACGGTTCTGTCTTGGGAGCGAGCTTGATTGTTTGAGCCCACTCACGACTTTCTAGGGCCGCCAGGAGCGTAGAATTGAGAAACAACTAGGTCTCCAGAAGTGCTAAAAACTAAAAAGTGTTTTTTTTAGAGTTCTCTAGTGTCCTAGCTCGGCCGGTTGTGGATTGAATGAGCTGAAATTTTATTCGTCAACAGCTGTTGGGCTCTAAAAAATACAAAATACTTGGACCTGGTTGGATAAAAGGTACGGACGGGACAATGGTTTGAAATTTGAAATTTGCCTTACTAACCCCTTCTCAAATTAGTCGATTTTGAGCGGAATGTTTTTTGACGGAAATCGATTAAGGGCTTTACTATACGAGCTCAAAACAAGTTTCATTTTTCAGATCAGACTTGACGGCGTTTAAAAATTAATTATATGGTGGTGATGTTATTCTAGCTTGACCTTCCAATACCCCTACCTCAATTAGCAGATATCTCTCGTAGGACCATTGGGTCGACGGACGAAGCCAGGTTTCCTTGGCCGTCGGAGCGTCTGCCATATCTTACCTTCTCTGGGCAGATGACCCGCCGGATCTCGTTGTGGACCCCTTGGGAGATAGCTGAAGTCGAACCTGGTAGGCCTACCTCGCAGTCTTCAACGTGCCACAATCCCCCGCGCCTTTCTCTGCTGTCTCCAGGGTACGAATTGACGGGGGGCATGGGGGGGATTTCCCCCCCCCCTCTGGTTCCCTGGCATGTTTAACTGAAAGGTATCCCCGCCGGTGATGGCTAAATCCCCCCCTCTGGTTACCCATCTCATCTCATATCATATCAAATGACTTTTATCTCGTAACGTTACCGCTAATAAATGTGTCAATTTACACATATATTCCTGCCTTTTCCCTTTCAAAATAATACCTCGGATCGCTTCTAAGGCCATCTCGAGGGCAATAAAACCCCCCCAAAAAATTGCCTCCAGCGGCTGGAGCTGCGCCCCAGACTCCTTACAGCCCACGCAGATACATTACTTGGCCATCCCCCCCTCTGCCAAGCCGTCAATTTGCACCCTGAACGTCTCCACTCACTCCGACCTGATCGGACGTTTTGCTGACTTACCACCCCTTCAATTTCACCAGTAATTATAGTAATTTCCACATTACATCAAGTTGCAACCAAACCAGAGATGCTGATGTGACAATATTTATTTATTTACGACTTAAATACAAATGTACAGCCAGTTTCCATTTCATCTTATAATATAACAAACTGGGATTCGAACTAGAGACCTCCAGTTTAACGTGACAGCTTTACCAATTAAGCTACCGGGACTACAGAACAAATTCCAGAGCACTCGAACCAATATTTTGAAAATAAAAGGAAAATGGCTGAAAGTTGGTTGAATGAGAGAGGAACTTGAACCAAAAAGGGGGGAAAACTTTATTTTTGGGACGGGATTATAGCTTAATTTTCGCCATTATATATGCAAATTTTGGTTCAATAAGAAAATGAAAGTTCTAGCTGCAATACATAATTTTAACCTATGATTTTTTTAAATTGTTTAAACACACCTTTGTATCCGCTTCGAGTATATGGGAAAATAATTTTCTAAAAGAACGTTTGATGTACGATTTTTTCGCCCACCAGTTCAAAACTCTTATATTTTGTTCCATGCGACAAATAAATCACACATCGAACATTATTTCAGAAAATTATTTTCCCTTATACTCAGTACAGAGACAAAGGTGTGTTTAAAACTTGAAATTGCTTTGATTATGGATTATGCTCATTCTTTAAAAACAACAACATCCCAGTGGAAAATTGGAGGTCGAAGAGTGATCTATAATGATGCTGGATTTGCCGATTAGGTGAATTTTTAAATGGACATTTAACATTGTAAAAAAGTTTGTTCGAGCTTGAACAGTCTTAAATCTCAGAATCACATTGTATCAGGTTATTGAAATGGAATAATAAAGCATGGCTTGCTTTATAATTATTTTATGTTATAAACTAAAAATATACAAGTTCATAGAACAGAGGTGCCTACGTACATGTACCTGGCAACCAGCAGAGATGAATTACGCCTACGTACAATGACGTACACATTTTAACGTACCGGTATATGAGGAGATGTTCAGTTATTTTAGTGGTACGTATAGTTTAGTTTATAATTCACAAATATAAGGTGGTAGAACCCGCCAATATTGAAACCACACAAAATTACAGTCTTTTACTGATATCTTGAGAACCCTAAAAAATATGTAAAAACATGATTGCAGACAGTAATGTGGATTTGTTAGAATTATAATATAATTAATAATCATAATAATAATCATAATATGATGCAAGAAAAAAATTCAAAAATAATAAAATTGACACGGTTTGTATTTTGAATACGCACCCAACTTTTTCCGTACAGGCTATAATTCTAACAAAACTACATAACTGTGAGCAATAAGTTTTTTAATATTTTGTATCATTCTAGTGATTTCACTAAAAATAAACTGTAATTTTGGGCGGTTTTCTCCCCTTGGAAAGAAGTAAGCATGGTGGTAATCCACAATGGAAAAAGAAAATTTTGAAGATTTTCGCGAAAAAAAGTCTATCGAAGCGCTGCGGCGGCGGCGCGTGTACTACGCATTGCGGTATTGGTTGTAATTGGCGGCGATCATCCCATAAGTAAACAAGGCTCGTTGACTTCGTTATTATGTCTCTATAGCAAATACAAATGTTTGTAATAGCTACTGCTCCGTTCCTAAATGCAACAGTAAGGGGAAAGTTGTGTGTTTCCATCTTTTTCCTAAAGACCTGACGCTTAGAAAGAGATGGGCACACGTATTGAAAATCGGGAAAACTACTAGGGCTAGCCTATGCATAGGGGGTAGGGCCTAGGCCTATTACAAAGTATGTAGGGCCTATGTGTGTGGCTCATACTTTACAAACCAAGAAAATATTTTAAAATAATAGGTTAATGAAGAAATATAAATCCATTGCTTATGCCTAGGCCCTTGCAGAGATGCCTTTAGGGTAGGCCTAGCCGCGAGCTGTCAAAATGGGCGTAGGGCTGGCCTAGGCCTAGACTATAGTCGCCCTAGGCCCTAGATATAAAAAAAAACACAGTCGTAAGCCTAGGCCCTAGGCCAAGAATGTACACTTAAAACTCTTTTCTTAACGTAGCACATTTCCTTCTTTGGTCTTGGAACATACAAAGTTCCTGCAGTCAGTTATAGCTTGCCCGCCACTTCTTCTCAAGATCGGTGCAGCTGATCTTCAAGTGAGGTGATGTAAATCGTAACTAATCAGGTTCTCTATGTACCTCGTAACAATCATTGAATTGTATTACTGAATAGAATAGACAATAAATAGGTAAAGGAAGGAACTAAGGGCTAGGTAGGCCTAGGCCTAGTCTAGGCAATGTCAAGGTGACAGCAAGTAATGGCCAGAAGCAGCTGCCTTGTGCACCTGTTTAGTCAAATCATCACGTACTGTTATACTTAGGCCTACTTCCAATTTGTGAGGCGGCGTAAATTTTTAGGTTTGTAAACAAAGTGTAAAAGTCTCAAAAGCAGTCTGTTAATCCACACATAGGACCGTAGGCAGGCCTAGGCCCTAGGCCTAGTAGGCTAGGCTAGGCCTAATGTGATTTGCTTCCTAAACACCTTCCCCCTCCTTAATTATAGGCCTACGGCCGTAGGCCATCACCTATAAACCTTATAACTTCGTCCCACCTAACCTTAGGTTTTCTGACATTACAGATTATTTTTTATTGGACAAATTGCAAACCCCAAAATACATGAGTGGAGATGGGTGCGATCACTTTATACCGCAATGATCCGCCATGTTGTTTTGTAGTGCTGCCATCTACCATGACTTTTTTGGTCAATACACTTGACATGGGCACTGATAACTCTACTGGTGAGTGCCCTAAAACAACTATCAGACAGAACTAGCATTATTTACACCATTATTGTAGGCCTAACATTCAATACAGTACATTCAAAAATCAAAACTATACCTACTAAATTGTAGGTCTAGCTATCGCAATATGTAGGATTGTGGGTATAGGTAGACAAATATCCTGAAATTCTGCTTTAAAAGTTCAAATAAATATAGAGTTTTAAGTAGCAAGGTACGTAACCCTTCAACATTACATCAACCTTGTAACCAAAGAAGTCCTAGGACGCTGCCAACATATTACTAAGGCTTGTGCAGTGGTATGTAATTTTATCCAACTTGGAATTCAATATCAGTAAATTCTTATTATTGCACAATAAATGTTGGTGGAGGCCGGTTAGGACTTTAAAAAATGTTGCAACAAAAAAATGTAAGCCTCACCATTCAATTCTACGTGAGATCTACAATCGAGAAAATACTGTGTATATCGGGTAGGGATGCACATCGATACTTTTTTCATTGTCGATAATCGAAGTGGTTACATTATCGATATTACAAAAAAAAAATCAAGCCCATTCCGACAGATGGAATCTTAAATGTAGTAAATAAAATTCAAAACAATAGAATGTCATGCCACTCGCTGCCTAGTCCTGTCTGTGTTGCATTTGATTAAGCGGAAAACATGAATTACGTGTTTCAGGCCGTTTTCAACCATTTAGCCCATTGATATTTTGATTGTCGATTATCAAGATTTTATCCAATATTGATTATCGATCAATAATATTGATTATTGTGTGCTTCCTTAATATTGGGCCTATCCAGACTTCATTAATACTTCCTGCAATGACCATTAGGCAGTTTAGGCTATTATTATAAAATACAGAAGTTAAATACAAACATTTCATTTAGGAACAGTATTTAAGAGAAGTTTAAATTGACACAATTTAAGTATCTTGGTAACACAATTGCAATTCATCAATGAGCTTTACAGCTAACATAATATTAGGTACATTTACAATCTACTATCACACTTAGAAACCTGAATTCTAAATGATTTTTTGTTAACATTTAATATTGCTACGTAGTATTAGGTTTGTTAGAATATAAAATTGTTTTCTGGCCTAATACAGTTTGAAATAGTGTATGAATGACACATTAATTACCAACAGTAATTATTCTGTCTAATACGTAACGTACGTTACATAACGTTACAAAACGCAAGGAGTTATCAAACACTCTTTGAGAATTGTGCGGCGTTCATGAGATATGTAAAAAAAATCGGTAATTGCACGCAGATTTAATTTTACCAATATCTCTTGCTTTTAACTCGTTGAACAAGTTTGCAGCAGCACCAACAATACTTAGACCAAAAGCCTCGCCAGTGCTGACCGAGTTGTTTTAACAGCTAAGAAGAACGTGGAGTCATCATACCCATCTAGTTTGAAACGGTTTTTGTTGCATTGGCGGTATGTTCTCTGTAGATTCGGAAGGGTTTGTTGGTACTACATCATTGGTGGGAGTGACTTTATGTCGGCGCGTTATTCTTGAAGGAGAGTTCACAGTTGACGGCGTTTCCACATTAGAACCACTGGGGATATCCTTCGGTTGTCCAGACACTGCAGAACTAGTGGGCTGAATTCTTTGTGTGTTGTCGGAAGGGTTTGTTGGTACATCATCAGTGGGAGTGACTTTATGTCGGCGCGTTATTCTTGAAGGAGAGGTCAGATTTGACGGCATCTCCACATTAGATTTATCAGGCTTGCTTGGCTGTCTACTCGGCTCAATTCTTGGTTTTGAAGGCAATGTCGCTTCTGCTTCTGGTTTGTACGGTACAGTGGAAGATGGGTGCGCTACACTATCGACATTACCACTTCTAACGCCAGTTTTTTTAATTTTGTCCGAGTCGTCGTCTTCACTGTGCGAACTCAACGCCGTCGAAGGAACCCAGTCCGTATCGGACAGCAACGTACGGAACGTTCGTAGGTCGTACTCGGGCCGAAACGAGAATCCCAGACTTTCTTTCGAGTTCCTGCTCAGTGAGTTCGCGCGCGTCTCGTCGCGTCGTTCCGTCGGAGGGCGTTCCGGGAGGTTGGAAGTCGTGACGGTCCTCCTACGTTGAGACCCGCCCGGACGGTAATGCGGGTGGGTCTTCTGGAGGGATTTCTTCGTTTTTATCGCCTCGTCTTTCTCAAACATCATCTGCTCATTCACCAGCTGAAAGAACAAAAAAAAACAATTATTGAAGTTTTTGTTTATTTGGTTTAAGGTTTAAATTTAAAATCTACAATCAACTACCAAGTCTGCATTGAGTTGAGGAAGCAGTATGAAGTAGTTGCGCAGGAGAAAAAATGGCCGCCTGCGGCAAGGAAGGAGAGAAAGAACACACGGAAAGACAACAAAGAAAGAAGTGTATACATGGCAAATTTCCTGATCCGACGCTGGCCATAATTATCTCCAAGACCACCTTTACAAAAAAGGAGTAGTTGATACAAAACATGTCCAAAGAACATTAATTGCAGTCCATCTAGTTACATGTATAATCAAAACGGAAACTTATGGTGAAGACACGAGGGAAAATGTGGCAAACCTTAGCTAGGCAACTAGGCAAATAATGGCATAAGTTCCAACTCTGGGTATTCGAAAGAAGAAGAAGAAGAAGAAGAAGAAGAAGAAGGTCACATCAACCATTAGGTCATTATACACCACAGCACCCTAGCCTAGAGCGGCAAGGTCCTCTGAATCTCCAAGCACCCGCCACTCCCTGTGCTCGTAGGAGGTAAGGGTGCAAGGTCATTGAATTCCTATTCAATCCACCATATTGGACCTTGTTACAAAATGTGCTTTATTATATTTTAAACCGAGTAAATTTATGTAGGGCTATGAATAATTTATTTCAATTTTTATTTATTGGGTTGTTTTGTAGCGGTGGTATTCAACGATTGGTGTTATTTTTCTGTCGACGTTTCAAATACCATTTTGTCTTCTTCTTCAGGACATGAAATATGATATGAAGTTTATGAATTGACTCTTGTTTCTTCCAACAAAACACCCGATAAATAAAAATGTCATCAATGGGTAGCGAGACATTTAAAAGTTTTATAATTTATTTTCAATTTTGAATTTTTTTGTTGAACCTTGCATTGTAGGCAGGGGCGGATTTAACGGGCAGCGAGGTCAGCGGATGCTTTAAGTGTACCATACACTTTCAACCCCCTTCTTCAGACTAATAAATAATAAATTCTTGAAACTAACTAAAAGCCCTTTGCATGGTCCAGATACGGAGGTATTGATATAAGTTTATACTTGTTGTACGGAGAGATGAAGATGAAAGGATGGGAAATAACCTTCGAAAATTTCAACAATGAACCCTGTAAGCTGGCGGCATGGCTCGGAGTCACGTCCCTGTTATAAAAATTAAAAGCCCCAAAAATATTTAGAGTAGCGGCGCTCAACACTCAATAGTCAATACTACTGGTATCCACCATGATCATAAATGTCAATCACTTGTATATTGTGCCGAAACATCTGACACTGCAGATGTATTTCGGTAGTCAGTTGGTTTCTGTCTCTGGTGCAGTCTAGTAAGCATATCGTTCGTGTTATTTATGTGATTAACGTGATTAGCGATGTGCGCGTGTGCGTGTCGTGTAGTACAAAAGTGAAAAATGAGTGAAAAACAAAAATATATACACAAGACGGGGAGTCAAAAGAGAACAGATAAAGAACGTGCTCTTTTATTACAAGCTGGTAATAACCCAAAACAAAGAAAACTTAGTTTTTGTGTTGAAAATGAGTGTCGATAAAAATAATGTGGAAGTGGAACATCCTAATCCTAGTCAATGTCCACCAAGTAATAAAATCGAAAACCAATTAAGTGTTCCTCCTTGTGCTAGTGTAGAGTTTGAATGCTAGCTGTTATGGTGAGTTATGCATTTATCTTTATGAATATGGCGCCAGGGCTATTTTTTAAATATAACATTTATAATATTTATAACAGCTGTGGTGAGTAGATAATCAAAATTTGCAAATTTATTTAGTTCTAAATGTATTCTTATCAATGCAAAATATGCTTTATATTTTATGGCATCTTCTGCTTTAAATTCACCTTAAAACGCGTTTCAGGCCATAAAATATAATGCGGCTACGAAAAAATTTGCGCCTACAGCGAATTTGCCTCCGGCGGCTGGGGCTTTGCCCCAGACCCCAGCTGCACCACGCAAACTCGTTACCGCCTCGACATTGCGTTTTCAAAATTTTAGGGCCTCTTATCGGAGATGCTGACCGAGCCCCTTTCGTTAAATCCGCCCCTGATTGTAGGCCAAATATGAACAGAAAAACATAAAATTATAATCCACCATAAACAAACCTTCCCTACTGTAGGTCCTTTAATAGTAGACCTTATTCCTGAGACAAATTATTTAATTAGTAGTATATTCTGAATTCTAGCTTTTGGTTACAAATATTCATTTGTAACTAGCTTGATCACTGTTTGCTCCTAAGACGATTCGTCGATTATTTATCCGATTACTATTTACATTCTACAAACATCACACACTAATAGCTAAATAGTCAGTACTCGCACACTAATTACTAGGTACTCGCACACTAATAGATAGGTACTCACCCAAGGAATATCGGGGAAGAGATAAGAGAAGATAGCTGTTGTTACCAACACGACAGATGCGAAGAAAAGTACGAAGCCAAGTTTGTAAGCAAGATACTTCCAATGGTGGTATTCAAACGAGTATGGATTTTCCTGCCAGGGCTGTTTCCGTAAGCCGTAGTATCTAAAGAGAAAACAAGACATTTATTATAAGGCTGGGCTACATGACAAATCAAATCATTAAATTATCGCTATCACAAGAAGATTTTTAAAGGCTATAGGTATATCGATTATTATTATTTTATTTGTGAAAAATACCATTTCCAAATTTATTATTTAAATATAGAAATACAAACATATTTTTTAAATTAAAAAATAGTGGGTCTACTATTAATAAATATGTAAAAGGTTAATGACGTATTATTGCTAAAATGCATAACAATGTTCAAATTCTCAAGCATGCAATTATTATTGACCCTGCGCCTCCACCATTTGCCTAAGCACATTGGACCAAAATTTAAGAAAAAAAAACACAATCTTTTGTATTTGCTGCATAGGCCTAAAGGGATAAAAAAATTACTTGATAAACAAATCATATCCTAGTCTTCAGTTTGTAAATTTCAAATAATTGTTTTGTACATTTTTATATTTCGACTTTCAGTTCAAAATAATATTTACATCAAAAATGAAAAATTTATAAATTATTGGTAGAGCAAAGCGAAGACTTCAATTTGACTTTGTGTTTTTTTTTTGTTTTTTTTCACTTACGTTACCCCAAGAAAAATAGCTCGGGTGTTTTTTTTTGTTAGTTTTTTTGTCTGTTTGTTCGCACTCTATCGGCCAAACGGCAAATGCGATCTTCATGAAAATTGGAGGGGACCTTCAAAATCTCTGAAATTAGACCTGCCACGTTTTGGGTATAATCGATCAAGTATTTCTTATGATTTTCGTATTTTTACGATTTTTTTCATTTTTTAATGAGATATTTTTGTGATATTTAGCAAAAGGCTACTCCGATATTGATGAAACTTTATGGGAACGTTCAAAATCACTAAAATTATATATGTTGTGAATTAAGAGAAATTTGAAAAAATATTTCTTGTAGAAATCGTACTTTTACGATTTTTCCCCGGTTTTTAATACATTTTTGTGATATTTGGACCGATTCTGACCAAACGGGTGGGGCTACAACGTTCATTTTTTACATTGACATAAAGATTATAGTGATGTAGTGTCTCTTGAAAGAAAAAATTGACAATGTTCATCAAAATTCATAGAAATAAAGGTTTTAATATAGGCCTTTTACAGGTGTATAATGAACAATTAATATCAAGTAACTATAGAAAATGTAATAAGATTCCACATAAAAACATAATCATTGGACATAAATATTCCAAAAAAAAGCTCATCCATCAACGCGACTGGAAAAAGCGTTCGCGAAGCGGCCTAGTTTATTAATATTGTATCAAAATATTGTTTTCTTTGCCCATACCTAGGCCTAGTTTATTCTACTCCATGGTGTTCACCCTGGACCAGAAGTAAATCAAGGGCGAGTATTAGATACAACAAGACCCAATGATTTACTTATGATCGATAGTGTACATACTAGGTAATGGCCTATTCTATTGTGAGGGTCTCGGTGGCTCTCTTATGTCATTCCACTCGTCCGCTGCAAAGCAGTGTAGTGGTCAGTGAAGACTGCACTTTCCCAACCAAACACAAAAAAATACAGTCATCTTGGAATCAAATTTAAGCATTAGGCTACATTTAAAAAAAATGTATGGAAAAGTTTTTTTTTTTAATTTTAGTTTTGATGAATAAGTACTAATATGTAGAGATATGCAAAAATGTTTTTTTAATGTTTGAAAATTCGCGCCTTAGAAATAAAAATTCATGATTTTTCGTTATTTACCAAAAAAACAATTTGATAATGCATCACTTTGAAAAAAAAAGCTTTAAATTATCAATATCACAAATTCCAGGACAATTTATGATTTGGGCCTAATTTAAAAGAAAAACAAGCACATGAGTGAGAAACAGTTTTAATTTTAAGCTCAATTTCAGCCTTCAGTTTTCTAAGTTTCCGACAGTTTTTACCAGGATTAATTTCGACTACCCGGCACCTCCACCAAAATTACGAAATAATGCATTTTTCGTGTAATGTCGATATTTTTATATGAAGTATTTTGAGCTTACTCGCGTACAAACGATTATTACGATCTCACAATCGCGTTTTATGACCCAGTACCTCCACCATATGTACCAGCCAGGATTAATTTAATTTCGACTACCTACCCGGCACCTCCACCAAAACTTTGAAAAAAAACTTTGTTTGAAATTTTGTGACCTAATGCGCGTTTAAAGACATAATTGCTAATTTCGCCACTAGTTCCCGGTATCAACTAAATTATCGCGAAAATTCGCTAATTGGAAATAGGTACTATTCAATCACAATTTAGGTGATTCATGTGCAAACTGAATTTGAAGGGATTATTGCAAATTTAAAAAAATTGCAAATTTTGTTCTCACCATTTTTGCACATCCCTACCAATAGGTAGATTATATGACAAGTTCAAATGTATCAAAACTATTTCCGCCTACCGATATTTATATTTTTTATTTTTTATTTATTTATTTAACGTTTATCCTATTCAGTTATAAAAACTGATTTACAAAGGAGGACAACTAAATAAATCTAATTTACATAGATGCAGACACAACATTGAACTACATTCAAGTGAATATTTGAATCTAGGTGCCCGTTAGGGCGCCGCAGCCAAGCCGCGGTGCGCTACACACTCAAGCACCTTATACACCAAGCAGAGTTGGGGTGATTTCGAGGTGTTACCCAGCCGTCATGTAACGTGATGTGAACTTGAAAACTATCACAATCGAGGGGATTTAGGTACCTGACAACACATGCCAAATTTTATTGGGGTACGACCATTCCTTCTTGGTGAAAAAATGGCTTGAAACATGCTCAAAATCACACACAAGGATGTTAGCTACTGCTAACATCTAATTCGTCAGTTTCAATCGGCCCGCGATTCTGACCAGACGGGTGGGGCTACAATGTTCATATTTTACATGGACATTAAGGTTATAGTAATATAGTCTCTTTTGAAAAAAAAAGTTGACAAAAGTTTGCTGGCAGGCTTCCAAATAAAGGTTTTAAATAAGCCTTAAACACTAGGCATACAATCAACAAGTAACCATAGTTACTTGACACTTGTTGACGGTATAAGCAGAGTTAGGCGGGAAAGTGCGATACGTAAACAAATGGAGGACATTTTAAATTTTGCTTCTATGTGTGAAATGAGAAAAGTTGTCATTATACTCTCATAAAACAAATCAGAAACCGTCCCTGACCTAGGCCCAGATGTAGAAAATTATTTATAATACAACAGTGTAGGTCTAAAGTTCCATTAGGCTATAGGACTAGATAAAATTATTACTTACATTACATGTTTGACAAGCCTAGCCAACCCTAGGCCAGCACAACCTTGTTCTGACACACTTCCCGCACAAATAACTAGTTTTGATTACTAAAAGCCTAATGCAGATAAACAATAGTATGATTGTCCACCAAGGCTATACAAAAATGTTCCGAAATAATACACATATTCTTTTCTTTTTAGCCATGTTGAGCCATGATCAAAGTCAGCTTGCTACTACACACAATGTCGAAGCAAGGTGTCGAATATGAGCGTGATCATCTGTTTGTTTACATAATTGCAACAATCAAATCATTTCATGCAACTCGTCTTTCGATTGGCCCGCGTTTATGAAGGCACTGCCATCTAGAATAAATATAGAACGTTTTCGAGCTCTTGTCTGGATTTCGTGAACCTCACCCCACGTAAATAACAGCCCATGACGTTTTCCACGATACCGTTCAAGAATACCAATTCCTTCGAAAACGAAAACGACTTCGTTTTCTAATTGCGTTTTCAACTCATCTCCCACGAACTCAAGAATTGGGGTCCAGTCCTTATACCGTCGTTATACCATGGTTATACCACCTATACCCAGGATGTACATGAATCCGGGTCTAGATATTTTACATCCTTTTGTTATTGCTAATACCATAGAAATTAAATCAACTTTGATAAAATTATAATATTTTAACAAATAATTTTACAATGGAACTTGAAAAGTAATGAGATCACACACATAACAAAAACTTGTAGAAATACAGCCAAACCTTACACACTCAAAAGAAATGAGATCTAAAAAAGGGTCAAGCTCATCTACCCTTCCACATTTGCGCATTCTTAATTCATAAACGTACAGTGTCCCATAACAGCATCCTCGAAAAGCTTGGCAAAATAAAATTTGCATTTTATTACGTTTAAATTAATTAGAAAAAAGAACTTGGTTGAACTATTACGTTTAAATTAATAATCGCAAATTCTATTTTGCCAAGCTTTTCGAGGATGCTGTTATGGGACACTGTACGTTTATGAATTAAGAATGCGCAAATGTGGAAGGGTAGATGAGCTTGGCCCTTTTTTTAGATCTCATTTCTTTTGAGTGTGTAAGGTTTGGCTGTATTTCTACAAGTTTTTGTTATCTGTGTGTAGTAATATTACAACAATGTGTTAAAACATAACAATTTTGGAAACAAATAAAAAGGATATTTAAATGCAATTAATTAATGGATCAAATATTAAAAAGTGATGGAAAAAAAAGAAAAAAGAAAAGGAAACAAAAAAAAGAAAAGAAAGAAAGAAAGAAAGAAAGAAAAAGAAAAAAAACTGTATCGAATGTTGCTATTTGTTTCCGTGTTTACCTGCAGTACGTATCGTTCTCGTGCCCCGCGATCTTCTTGAGCGCCTTCTGGAACTCGGGCAGGTCCGCGACTGGAAAGTACGAGTACATCTCGTCGACGTACGACCCCTCTCCGCTGTGTTCGGTCCTGTGCAGCGTCTCCGGGACGGTGTCGCTCGTGAAGGCGATGAGGACTCCGTTGGTCAGGATCGCGACGTAGGTCAGGAACCTCATCAGGCTCTCCCACGCGCCGAGGTCGCTCACCTTGCGAGCGATGCTGCGGCGACTCTGAGGGTTCAAATAGCATCGTTAGTTGATTTTACTTTTAAATTTAAATTTTAAATTTTTTTCTATTATTTTTTTTATTATTATTATTTTATTATTATTTGTTGTGAGTTTTGTTTGCATGTAGTTAGCTGATTTTTAGTGGCCACCATCTGCCTGATGAGTCCCAGAAGGACGAAACGCGTCGTGGATTAAGGTAACAACTTTAAATTAGCTGCAGTCGTCATCAGCAGGTGAAAAGTTTTGTCGCCCCCAGCCCTTCAGGCTGGGATTTATGTTCTCTTTGCTTTCCCAACCTGTCAACCCTTCTCCAATCTTTTTCTTAGATTAACTTATTTGGTAAGCCTATCTGAGATTTTAATGTTTCATTGCAATTTTTATGTTGGGCCTATGATTTTCTTTCCTTTCAAGACCAATTATTTTGTTTATTATATTTAGAAGGCTGTGAAACTGTTCATTATCATGTATCATAGATATCGAAACACCTATAGTAAGCTAGATTAGCAGTCATTGGTCCACTTCCGTGACAATTCCAAGCCATCTTTAAATTCTTGTTTGCATGTTAAGTAAATGGGAGCGATTTGTAGACAAAATAGTTCTCAAGATTGCCGTCAGTTTGACAGGTGAGCATACTAACCATTAACATCAAATCATTACTAAATTGGAAATTCCCTTATAATAACTTCATATTGTTTCTGTTTGTGCACTCCCATGCTGCACAAGCTAAAACCATATCAAACAATTCAGTAAAATACTTTATTGCATTAATTAGGATAAATTAAAACGCCAAATTGCAATCTCGAAATGGAGTGGTTGACGCTTCAATTTGGTACGCTTGCGCCTGTGCAGAGGTATTGGAGACTGCTAATCTAGCCTACTAAAGGTGTTTACTATCTATGTCATGTATATATTAACAAAGATCTAAAATGTAATAGTAAATTACATAATGTATACTGTATTTTATGCAAGTATAGGTCTCGGGTATATTTAGAAGTGTCTAAAACGTTCTAAAAGTGGGATGGGGGAAGCCATTTGTCAATAGTATTTATAGCATGCACTTTAAAAATTGAGAGATCAAAATAGGAGTGTGGCCATTTCTCGAGGGCGGCCTATAATCGAGTATAAATACGGTATAAAGATAATGTACCAACAAATCTGACAAAGCCCATGTTACCATGCATATACTTGTTTAAGGCATTCCACATGATCCAACAGCTGCTAATAAATACAGCTTAATAATATGGTAATGCATGTATACCTAACAGTAACACTATACTCACAGTAGTTAAACAAAAATACATTAGTGTTTTAAACGAATGACAGACGAAAGGATGCACAAGAAAATGTATCATAGAACGATTGAAGAAGGAAGAAGACGGAAGAGGCCAAGACAGAGATGGGAGGAGAACACACAAGGAGACCTGGCAAGAGGGAGAGCTGGGAACAGGTGGAAGAGAAATAATTTCGTATTTAGAGTCTACCCACTCAGTCACAGAACAGATTTTCAGTGGGGGACATTAAATTTAAATCAGACCAAACCAACCCTGTAGGAGCAGATACCATTGACGAGCAATCAATGACCAACTAGAGACCGGCATATTTAAGTGGGAAACATCTATCAATCAAGCTGTACACGATTCCAACAAGGCTGATTCGGAACAACCTTAGAATTTATTATGTGCCTTGTTGCTAGGACGACTCCAAAGTCACCGTTTACACATTCCTAAGCCAAGAACTGATGAACCCAAGTCAGAAGTTAAAAAACTTCTGCCTAAAACAGGAATCGAACCCTGGACCTTCGGCATTGGAAGGAGAGACGCTAACCACAAGACCAACGAGCCACACAAATAATAACCACTGGTATTACCTGTACAAGCAGCTTGTTGGCGTCTACTCTGACCTCCGCAATGTTGTTAATGAGCGCAAACAACGGCGCTAGCGGGAACACGGCGATGAAGAGCGTGGTGAAGCCGTACTGTATCACCATCTCTTGCACCTCGGCAGAGAGGGTGTAGATCGTCACCGGACGCAGGAGGAACTCCTCCTCCCAGCGAGGAATCTTCCTCCTCGTCTTGTACACCGTGTTGTTGCGCCGCCACCGCCAACGCCGGAACCAGATCTGCAGCTGCAATTTTATTTTACATTAAAAAATAAATTAAAAATTTTTAATTTTTGGGAAGTATATTGACAAACGACGCAAAAGTGGGTAGGGAAGTGTCATCTAGAGTGCAAAAAGCAGAAGGGTTTTACCAATTGGTGAGAAAGATACTGTGAAAACAGTTGTTCCCACAAAAATGTAAAATTTTGTTGTACAAGGCATATTTTGTACCTCGGGGCAGTAACATGGGCAGTGGGAACAAAAGAAGAGTCAGTTGGAAGCAGCAGAAATGAAGTTCTTAAGAAGTGTCAAGGGAGTTACAAAGATGGACAAGATAAGAAGTAATGTAATCAGAAAACAACTGGGACTGGAGAGATTGAGGTTTAACCTAGGAAGAGAACGTCTAAGATGGTTTAGACATATGAAAAGGATGGGCAGGGAGAGGATTCCAAGACGAGAATTTGAAGTGGCAGAGGAGGGGAAAAGAAGAGTACGAAGGCCAAGAGAGAAATGGGAAAGATTAATTCAAGAAGACGTTGGAAAACGGGATGAAGTGTGGGAGCATGTGGTAAGAGTAAAGCTGTGGGAGGACAGAAGAGAGTGAAGTTAATTGATGGAGAGGAAGAAACACTGAGTCTGGCAAGCTTAGTATCTACAATTTCATGCCCTAGATACTGGTGGAAAACCAATACTCAACCCGACATAGCTGGAACTGGGTTATGATGATGATGTTTATTATTATTATTATTATTATTATTATTTATTATTATTATTATTATTATATTATTATTATTATTAATTAATTATTATTATATTATTATTATTATTATTATATTGATTATTTATTATTATTATTATTATTATTATTATTATTATTATTATTATTATTATTATTATTAGACTTGTCCTATATTGGATGTAAAAAATGAGTGTGCTGTAGGCTTCTAGTTCAGTTGAATGAATGTATATTTATATTTTATACCACTGGACCCCTATTCTATAACTCTGACCGAATTGGATTCTTAAGTTTTCGACGGTAATGGATTTGGTTGTGGTTGGTCGAGGTCGAAAGGAATGATTCACATGGCAGTGAAGTCGGTCAAATGTGCAGTCAATTTTTACATCTTTATTCTTTTTAAATGGCAGAATGAAATAGATGTGTGGGTACTTGTTCATTATTTATAGGCATTTCTCGCCGATTGGAAATAATACACACATCGGTATTTGTTCATTATAGCGACCACTCCGCCCCCCCCCCCCCCAAACCCCACTAACCTACTTTCCGTATCGAGGGGAGGGGGTCGCTTCAATGGACAAATACCAATGTGTGTATTATTTCCAATCGGGGAGAAATAGGTTTAAAAAAAATATAATATCATAAAAAAATAGAACGCACAGGACTTTTAGCGGTAGGCCTTACTAAAGGTAGTTTTTTTAAGTGAACTATTGTTATACGTTTGAGAAAATTAATAATCTGGTTGTGTTTACATGTAGGCTAGGGCTTATCTCCCACCATTTTTTCTAATCAAACATAAACAAATTTCAACTAAAGAAAAAAATTACATTCCTTTCGACCTTGACCAACCACAACAGAATCAATTACGTCAAAAACTTACGAATCCAATTTGGTCAGAGTTATAGAATAGAGGCCCAGCAGGAGACTTAGAGGCAAGAGGAGAGAGCTGGGAAGATATGGAAGAGATACAATCGTGGGAGGATGAAATAAGTGGAATTTTTTGGGGGACTGTGCTATGAGTATGACACATCATTCAATTATCGATATCACATGAAAAATGTTGTAATTGAAAATATATATATATACATATATATTATTAAAAACGTTGGCCTATTTTTTTAAATTTGTGGCTAAATAGGGTTGATAAGGTATCACCAAAAACACATTTTAAAACCACCTTTACGATCTCACAATCACGTTTTATGACCCGGCACCTCCACCATGTACCAGCCAGGATTAAATTTCGACTTCCTACCCGGTACCTCCACCAAAATTACAAAATTTTGCATTTTTTGTGTTTATTTTGATATTAATTAATCCAAATATCGATATCGAAAATATTCCTTCTGTATCGAAATATCAATTTTTGTCCAGCCCTAACAAATTTGGTTGCTAAATCCAAGCTGACCCTGCCAGAACCAGGAAACGACAATGGATAACAAACGATGATGATTTATATTTTCCCACCCTACTGACCTGCGGCTTGAGAACCTCTCCGACATTGGAGATCACTTGCTTGACGATGAGCGTAACGAACAGCTGTATGATGAGCTCGGTGACGCAACCGGAGGCGTCACACTGGTTGTGTCCGAGGTCGATAATTCCTCCGATTCCCAGTTGTTGACTGAAATCACCGGGATACGTGAAGAACTTACCCTGGGGAAGAAACACAGAATCAGGTCACTGAAGTCCTTTCAGATGACGGGCCGGATGAAGGATTTTGTTTTTATTGGTTTAACATTTTAACCCGGATGTCTGGCTACATGTTTAGTCAAAGACCAACGGTATTGGCCCGAGCGTTAAGCACGCTACTCCGATTCGGGAGGTCGCAGGTTCGAATCCCGTCGAGACCGGCAACACCCTATAACAGGTTTAATTCCCACGATAAAAATTTAAAAAATTTAATCAAAGCCTAAACTGTATATTAGTCTCTCTGGGTATAATATGTGGTCAACTAATGTATTGGCCAAGGTGACTTAACCTGAAAAGCGTTTAAAAATACACTTTTCGAGATTTATATCACTGAAATTTTATAATTTTCCTGACTTTTTAAGATCTATATAATTCCACAATGGTTCCTGAAGGTAGGTATTCCAGAATTTTCAGACCTGCAGACACCTTGTAAAACTGCAATTTTAAGTTTGTCTCAAGGACAGTAAATTTATAGGCCGATACAAAAGCGTATAAAATACAATAAGATGCGAGTTAGTACTTTATTTCACTGAAACAAAAGAATACGTAGAACATACACTTTAAAATGATCTTATAAACATGTTTCGTTTTGGTTGAAATGCAAGTGAATGAATGAGGATAAAAAACAATTGAGTTTTACATTTTGAGTTCAGTATTATTTATTGCAATTGGTCAAGTGTACTAAGGGAAGGCTACAGTAGAGTTATGCAATAGATTGATGTGACGTCTTTGACGATAAGTGAAATTATAATGTAATTACATACTAACCTTGAAGAATGCCAAGTATATAAGAAGAGCGTAAGAGTTGACAAAACCAAACGCAAACGCTTTGAACGTGCGACTTCGCTCGTACGCCGCTTGCGTTCGCGGCATTTCTAAGTCGGTCAGAACGAACGAGAGGGGCTGGAAGATTGCACCCAAGATAGTCATGAATATAATGCTTAGAACTGGACCAGAGAAAGCCATTATCTGCAACAATAGATAACTAAAGTTAGGACATAAATGTATCATATTATTTATACAATGGAGAATTTGCATTATCGTATTGATTAATTTTTTTAAGTTACAAAAGATTTTATTTAAACAGTATGACAACAATGGCAGGATAGTGTGAGGAAAGATATGAAACAGCGTGGAGGAGACTGGAATGTGGTGGAAAGGGAAAGAGTGGTGGCAGGAGAGATGAAGATGGAGAGGCATCTTCAATGCTGACATAATGCAGAGTTGGAAGTGGCAACGCAGGTACCATACACAATTTCATGTAAAATTCTCTTCATAACCTTTTAGACAGCAATTTAGCTAGTAGGTGTACCGGTACCAGTATTGCTAGTATTTGAGATACACAAAATCTAATATATGCAAAAATTACAGAAAAAAATCTAGTTTTAGGTATGCTCTTACAATTTGCATTTTAAGTTAAAATTAATCTTTTATTCACAATCCAGAATTTTTCCCAAATTTCTTGAAATTCACAATAGGGAATATTCCACTTAATATTTAATATTTTATTTTAATTCTTATTCATGTCTTAATAGTCACTGCACTTTTTTTTATTTAAAAAAAATGTTTTTTGTGTAATTTAAACAAGAATTAAATGGGTCCCCCAGTTTGCGCGCCAAAAACGAGCGTGCGCCATCTTTGGACGGTACTACGTCATAACTGTGTTGAGTCAAGGCCAATTTGAAACTAAATGTACGTATATTTGTACATATTTACATACAGACGGCGGTGCTCGCCCATCCGCTCAACACAAACAACTCCACAGGGATGTACATTTTCACCGTCTTTTGTTTTTCTTTTTTCGTATGTGACAGGAGATTTCGCGAGATCATTGTGATAAAGAATAACGAGCATTTTGTCTTGAGTTTTTGCATAGCCTAGGACTATCATGGTATTCTTTATCTACAATAGGCTTTAATTAGTCATCAAAGTAAGGTTTTTGTGCGGGATGTGTGTCAGAACTTGAACGTGCAGGCCTAGGGTTGGCAAGTTAAGCCTAGGGCTTGTCAAGTGAGTAGTTTTAGTATTCACATACCAATGCCTATATCCTACAGGAACGATTGGCCTAGACTGTTGTATTATAAATAATTTTCTACGTCTAGGCCTAGACCTAGGACTGTTTCAGTTTTGTTTTTTGATTGCAATGTCAACTTTTCTCGTTTTCTGGCTAGGCGTTAAATGTAAAATGTCCGCCATCTGTTTACATTACTGTAGGCTACGCTAGGCGCTGCTTTGTTTAAAACACCGCCGTCTTGATGTATATCTCGATCCTACTATAGTACTATTCCAACATCTTTGGTCTGGATGTATGTTTATCCAGACGGCGTTGGATCAACACAGTTCTGACGTCACAGTCGTTTTTGCCGCTTTAAAAAAGTGCTGCTTTTAAAACGGCTATAAATCACTGGATTATTATTTCACGGAAAAACAAAGTACATATTTGTAATCGGGACGAAATACTTCTTCTAAAAAATCTATTCGTACAGTATTTGGCGGAAGTGGAATATTCCCTATTAAAAATCCCCAACAGTTCCAAAAATCATAGAAAAATATGATGAATTTTAATTGTTTCATTAAAAATACTTAATCTTACTAGACGAATTAAATTGAGTAATGAAAGTGTTAACTTACTATGTGGCTAGCTTGTGCGTGAATCTTCTTCTCAATGAGATACGCCTTGAGTGTCAACTTGTAATATACAATGGATATGAACGCACTAATTGACAACAGCATCATCAGAATGGTTCCTACGGACACAAAGAAGTAAGCGTAGTTAGTCACTATGTTTAAACATTAAAAATATATCTTAAACGCAGTGTTGTATTTTATTTATTGAAGTTTTTAATTAATAATAATTGCAGTTTTACTCAATTTTTCAAGGGGCACTTTATAATAATTAATTGTTTCACATCGAAACTTAACAAAATCAAAAGTATAATAGGCCTACTAATATAAAATTACCCATTTAAATCTGCCTTGAAACTACGTATACTGGCCTACACCCAAACGTGTTGAAAATATACAGTTCCAAATTATACCCTTTTGAGTTATAACTTATTTCTAACAATTTTATGGTAACAATATTTTGTGCAACATTAATTTTGACAAAAATAAAATTTTCCAATATATCAAGTAATTTTTTTAATACCCACACATAACATCATTAGCCCGGATAGGGTATCTGCAATATTTCGGAGTCTCCAACGCCTTTCTAACCCGTGTCCGCCTGTGCTTGAGAAAGGACGAGTTGGAGACTCCGGAATACAGCATGTTTTAAGTAAGTGAAAGTGATTCAGGTTATCTGCGACGCAAAGATGATCCAGATAGCTCTTTTTGCATTTGATTTAGTTGCCGGAAAGATCGCAAGCAGCACTGTACATATTCATAGCCAAAGCATTGTATAGTGCATAGCCTACAAGTATCTAGGCT
>JAMZAV010008711.1:0-73674 GCA_024449915.1 Sweltsa coloradensis | reverse complement strand
ATAAATTGGTAAATACATTGGAATCGAGACATTTTGCTATCCGAGAACTATTTTTGGGACAGCTGGATAGGTCACAGAACAACGGGATGATCCCGGTAAAATCGGGTCGTCTGGTCACCCTATTGGAGGTGACAATATGCCTTTAAGAAGATAAAATAGCAACTGTGATAAATTTACACGATTTTTTATACGTTTTTTACAGTTTTATTCCGACATATGAAAACAATCTTTCAATAAACGTCACTACAGAAGTCCATTTTATTTTTCTTATACCGAGGTGAAAGACAAAGAAATTTTGAAACAATATTTTAAAAAAGGTTGCTCAAAATATAGTATCGCATTTGGCGGGCTGACTTCACTATTGTCCAAAAATTGTAACGTAATGACCAATAGTGAGCTTATGTCCCACACCAGAGAGAATATGTTTCTGTTATATTAGTAAAGGTCCTCTTTCATTCAACAAACACTATTCTACCATGTTTCTTGGGCTTTCAAGTTATTGGTCAGAGGGCGATACAAATTATTCGAAGAGCATATTTATTCTTAGGTAACATCGTCATTCGTCAATAACATAGTAAAAACATGTCTCGTTTTTTACAATGGTGCACTTACTTAAAAACTATAGATGTGCGAGTGTACACCCAACGTTTCGCTTAATACTCGATGGAAGGCCTCGATGTTATTGTTCGTTCTTGGTGGTTTTCCATTCACGGATAAAGTTTCAAAGCCACCCTGTGAAACCAGTAGCTCCGTATGTAGCGTGTCACTGGTATGAACCGCTATGAACCGCGGCTTACAGGCACAGGTATAGCTGTTTTAGGCCTAGGCCTACAAAAAAAACATATCCATTGAGCACGAACCCCCTTGTTGTAGGCCTAGTAGATTTCGCCAAAATCCATCTCCACTTGCTACCTCATCAATTCCGTCATTATCACTATCTTCAAACTCACTAAATTCATTGCCACTAATATCAGAGTTGTGTGACTTATCACTACACAAGTTAAATTCACTTTCTGAGTCCTGCTCCATGTATTTTTCACACAAAATGTCATCGTTTGACAGACGTTTCTCACGCGCGGAAGTCATTATGAAAACAAAAAACACAGAAACGAAATTCCACATTCACACACGTGTTTCTCATAGATAAATTCGCCTCTAAAAATAATAAGCGATCGCGCCACCGTCGCGCAGATTCTTGCAATATGGCTGAAGGTTTGTGGGTTCGCCTCTGTTTACTACGCGCTGGCCTATGGAAATCAAGTCTTTTAAAGCGAAAACGACACATGTTTATGTCTGACTCTGAAAACCATTATAATTTTATATGCTACTGATTTTAAGCTTAAGAAGAAATGGTTAAATTGGCGATTCTCGTTATATAAGGGGTTTTTGGTGTGTCATGCAGATGATAAGTTTTTTCGTTGATTTTTGTGCCTACATTTTGCACTCGTAACATAGCATTCTGTGTTTTTCCAACTGACAACATATAAAGCTACACGTGAGTGGTAAACGGCAAAACAAAATATGTAGTAGTATAATAGTTATACCCTGCCCCCTCACACACACAGAAAGACATTAATTGCCAATAATCACATCAAAATCTCGTATCATTATTTCATTTGGTGGCCTACTGAACGATTTGTAATACATATACATAATTGATTATATACATTAAATTCAATATATTATATTCTAGCACTGACCTGCAGTGAGTGTAGGCCTATATCTTACCCACAAATTGGGGTCTTTTACATACAGTGTTATATTGATGAAGACTAGAAATAAGAGAATGTAGGAATTAAACTAAGTATAGTAAAATGTAACATAGTGTGGTATAAAATAATTAGTAATAATATAGGCCTAATGTCATGTAATGTCATGTGTAATACAATATTGAATAATAATAATATGTAACTGACAGTAACATAATTATGTAATATGTATGAAAATTTGAATATGTTAAGCCAACACATTGCGTGGAAATAAGAAGATAATGAAATCATACAATGGTTTAGGTAGACCATGTCTTAATAGTGTTTTGAATAATATTTTAAAATTACGGTATGGCTACACTTAATTTCTACGGCTTTTGATTCATCAACCATACTTGGATAAATTGTTTATATTTACTTATGGATTTGATTGCATAATTTCTAACGAAAATGTTACATAGTTGATATCCTTTGAATCCCAACAAAATATTCAAAAATTTAAAAAACATGTGGAGGGGTGGTAGGGCTTGGTTGCCTAAGTAGGCCTACCCTATTTACATGCATGGTTGTAAATAATTATATTCATGTTTTAAATATTATCATGGTGTCACAAAGGCAAAATTATTACGCAAAGGTCACCAAATAAGGACTTGAATTCTTCAATGGGATCCCCGGGGCCTTGTTGTACTTTTATACCAGGAGACTGAAAAAGGTTTGACGTAAAATATCATGAACAATATCGCCATTGTAAATCATTTTTAACTAGATAAACGTTAAATAAATAAATAAAATAAATACATACATACATATTATTATGAGTATGACATGTCGTCAATTTCGTCAATAAAATCAAATGATGAAAGCCCAATCCTCAACTTTTTTGCCCACTTCATTGACTAGCAAAATTTAAACGTTTTGAAGATCAATAGATATATTGAGACGTCATTTTTTACTCTATTACAGTATTCTTGATTATAGCAAACATCAATATTGTGGACTGTTGCATGTATTTATATCGCCAACAGTCCCAAAACTAATGCAATCGTAATACAAATCTGTGTGAAAAAGCATCCGCGCGGGTAACTATACTCGGAGGCCTTCCAACGTTTTTTATGTAGACCACGAGGCTTTCAATGGAAATCTTGGGGAACTTTTAGGCTGCGAATCAAAGAGTTAATTTCATGAATATTTTTTCGTACAGAATATGTCTGTTCGTGATTTGCAGCACTCGTAATGTCTTCCAAATTTTTTTTCAAAACTCCTTCATGCCCGCAATGCATGTAATCAATTGGGACTTTTGTAGGAATCTCTATTATAGCAGACAATGGGGAGGAATCCTTACCTCCAAACAAAATAAAACAACAAAATATTTACTTGAGGTAGGACCTTACAAAAGAGTACTAGATTATTATATTATGGCATTTTTCCCTGGCGTAGGCCTACATTAAAAACCAATCATTCCTTAGGCTCAGATGCAGGTGCAGAAGACTTAAGTATGGCGATTAAATTATTTGTCGCAGCTAATTTTTTCTTCGTGACGCCTTTTCCGGTCTTTCATTAGCTTTGCCAACCATGGTGGCTCGGCATCATCTTTTATTTATGTTTTGGCGCTGGCAGGAAATTTTGGGCAAGAAGTGGTGGCAATTTCTGGCGGTGTAATGGTTGTGAGCTTTACAGACGGGCCAGGCTTGAAACCACTGACCGAAGAAGCAGTACTAAGTGGAGTTATTCAGGCTGGTAAAAAAATATCCTCCATTGCGGTGAATGTAGCCATTTTTTGCTGCCACGGGCAGTTGCCCCAGTTGTAGTCAACAATTGCTTTGTAGGTTCTTTTAAAAATTTTTAAACTTGCTTTTCGCATTTGTCCCATGTGATGTCATAGCCATTGGTAGTTAAAATCGTTATACAATTAATTTCCACACTGATTTGTTAGTCAGTTTATCGGGTTTAAAATTTATTTTCATACTTTTGGTATTAAAGTTATTAGTAACGTTGTTTGTGGGCCCCCGGCCAGCGAGTTTTTCCATAATCTGAAAACAAAATAGACTTGCTGTAACATTTTGGTTTTCTCATGAGAATAGGTCAAAGTGGAAAAGTCAAAGTCTGGAAGAGGTTTTAAAGAGATTTATGTAAGTAGTCTGAGTTTACTTGGCCAAGTTTTTGTGTGATATGAGTTTAGCTGTAGGTAATTTTTTACGTGGTGTCTTGATCATGGACATTTGCGTTTGCTGAGTGGGTTTTGTATATTTTTTAAATTACTAATTAGGTATGACGAGAAGCGGGTTCCATTAATATTGTTGGAAATATGACGAGAAACGGCATCCACTGCCGTTGTTGTACTTCGTTGTTGTACCAGCCCCCCAAAACTCAGCCAAGATTGACTGTCGTAAGTCCTCGGGGAAGACGTCCCCCCAATGTCGCGCTGACTCTCGCAACTGTCCCCCTAGCGACAGTAACCTGATAGCGCGGCGGTACTCGCGCTGCTTGTGCTTCTGGGTATTCCTCTAGTTCCTTCATAAAAACAACTGGATGGGTACGTCCTCTGTAGCCATTAAAGATGGGTAGTTGAAGCTGAGGCCGCGTCATCCCTACGTCCCTCCCTTCGTATCGATTAGTCAAGTTGCATAAATATGAGACGTTTTAAGCAATATCCAATTCAAATCTTGTTATCAGCCCCCCAAACATTGAACGCTCTACTTTCCTCCGTGGCCGCCACCCTGACAGCCGTTGGCGGGACGGGCTCCGACCGAAGCGCGCTGCGGGACTAAGCTCTATGCTCGACACGCGCTCCGTGAGCGTCGTTTTTGGGTGTCTGTAACGTCGACACCATCGTGGAAAGTGCGTCACTTGTCCCACGGATTTCGTCACGAAGGCTTTGAATAAGTCCGGCCACTTCCGAATTACCGTCATGGTGCTAGGCCGGGGGGGGGGGGAGTGGAGGGGGGTGACACCCTCTTCGAGTGTGTGTTCTCATACAAAATTAATAATATTAAATTATATATAACACGCGTCACAGAAAACGGTAGAGTGGCCATTTACATATTTCGCAGCATAGTAAAACGCAACCCTTTGAAGGGATTTTTTAATTTTGTGTTGATGTGTCGTGAGCGTAAGGAATAACCTGCGTTATCTAGTTGTCCTCAACGTTGCGTCGTCTCTTTGATCATTTTTAATAGGCTGATATACAGATACATTATCTCGTCAAAACTATATTTACAATTTTACATCAATGTTCGAAACGATAATGCACAATCAAAGTTAGTTTAGTTTTTTAAGTTAATACTACACAAGGGACAATTTAAAATAAACTCACCTCACCTTCATCTGACACTCGACTTCTCGCCTCTTCCTCGTCATCATAACTTTCATCTGAGGCAGGATTATTATAGTTTGAGGGGAAATTTTTTGACACAGTTTAAGTTTCCCTAACATTCCACCAACATAACATACTCCTTTTTCAAAACGTTACCGGCAATGCCTTTCATCCAGTTTTGCAATGTTTGTGAACAAGTCGTCGGGATAGCTTTTACCCAAACCAATAGAGTTGCAGTCCTGGTACCCCTAGTGAGAGTGAAAACAGTAACTGGCTACTGGGGAATTAAAAATGAATAAATAAATGAAATGCTTTCTTAAATCCGCTTACCTTGCACAAATGACATCATTCTTTCTTCCCAAAAACGCAGACAATTCTTTCAGTTTATATACCTCTTATGGAAGAAGTTACTTCAGAAAACACTTCTATTTTATATCTATCGATAGCTGAATTAGGAGTGGCGTCGCTTTCAGGAAATAAAGGGTACTCGCACACCCCAAGCTGTCACTCATTTTCAATTCACCCCTAGAACTTTGGTGACATAAAGCGTTCATGCTAGAGGCGTACATGAATAGGCTTCAATTTAACAATAAATAAACAAAATACTTGTGACACACCTCACAACTCATCGCGACACAGTGGTTGATAACCGCTGGGCTACAATACACAGCGCAGCGGCAGTCTCGCAGTCGGTCAGTTGTGCTTGTCGGAGGCGGACGTGTTCTGTCTTCGTTCTGTTCTTGTTCGGTCTCCACAGTATAACGACATGGCTTGTGTTACTACTGAATGTGTTTTGTTTTGTGTGTGTTACCGTTACGAGGATGTCTGTTCTGTCCAGACTACAAGTTTTTTTACTCCCTTTTCTGTATTGCTCGTCAGTCAAGTGCTTGTTATCTCGGTATTGCGCCCCTTTTTGTTCCGTCCATACAGTCTGTGGGATTTATGTTTGGTCAGTGATGTCAGATTGGTGTCAGATTGGAAGGTTAATTTCTCTCTACATTCTGCCCTGCTTGTTAGGGATGCACTCGACATTGTTGTACTCTATCTGTTCTGTCCTTACAGCCAAGTTGCATAAATATGAGACGTAAAGCATTATCCTATCCTGAGGGGAATGTTCGGAAAGTGTTAGGTTCTGTTCTATGTGGGATGAGAGCCTTGAAACACAAAAGGTCGCCCTGTTTTTGTGCTGAGTTTTCTTGCCACTTCCTTTGGGCTTTCATTGATACATTGTTGTTATTGTTAAATAATGTGTCCCCTCACAACTGCGCGAATAAGCAATTTGTTGAATTCGTTCTCGGACATTTCAAAGTTAGTTAGATGAGATAGAGAACAATACTTTGGCTTTTTGGTGCACTTTGCGATTGGACACACTTACTAAATAAGAAAGTGTACATAATCTGTTTCAAGCGTTTGTAAAAAGTTGGCGGGAGGGGCTGGGGTGGTCTTTGATTGACGTAAAAATCCCGGTTATTAAAGCCAGTAAAAGGGTTGACTTGTAGATTTTTAGGCCTATGTCGGTTTAAGCAAGTTTTCTCTTGCTTCTCTCTGGGGTCCTCGCAGTTCCGTCGGGTTTCCGTGTATTGGTTGCTGTCACATATGTGCACTCTCTAAAGTGTTGGTCAACCTGCGAAAGTAAGTTAATATGTTCTCAGAGTTGTGGCGTGACAGTTGGCACCACTTGACTAGAGCCTAGGAATATAAAATGTCTAACTTGAATATAAAGTGATAATAAACTTATGATTGAAGCTTATTACGTGAGTACACACTTCTTATTATCCTTATCTATATCCTACATAACAATGTAGATAAAATATGTAACATGGTGGCAAGCGTCGGGATAAGAATAAAACCAGTGCTCACGGGATTTCAATAAAAAACATGTCAACCTAACCTCAAGTAAAAACGTGCTCCTGTCAAAACAGTAAAGGCCTAGCTTAATAAATAAGAAAAACAAGCATGGAATTTCGTCCCCCTCAGGAACTCTCGTTCATAGGAAACATAGCAGAGAATTGGAAGAGGTGGAAGCAGAAGTACGAAATTTATATGCAGGCCTCTGAAAAAACAGATAAATCGTCCAAACTTCGGTTTCGATTTTATTAAATCTAATGGGGATGAAGCACTAGGCGTGTACAATACATTCACCTATGCAGACCCTACAGACAAAGAAAAGATAGATATTGTACTTCAAAAATTTGAGGACTTTTGCAAGCCAAGAAAAAATATTGTTTTTCAGGTACAAATTTTTCTCTAGGGCTCAAGGTCCCACTGAAACAGTTGATGCATTTGTGACAGAATTAAAACATCTGGCATCGACCTGTGAATTTGAATCCCAAACTGAAAGCCTAATCAGAGATAGAATAGTGCTAGGGATATTGGACAAAGCTGTCCAGGAAAGGTTACTGAGAGAACCTGACCTAGGCCTAGAAAAAGCCATTAACTTTTGTAGAGCAAATGAAACAAGTAAAGCACAAATGAAAGAGTTGCAGGGGGAAACTACAAATGCAATTCAAAAGAAGAAGGTAGCCCTACAACCCCTCAAAATACAAAACCAAATTACAGAAATCATAGTACCACTAAAGATACAGAAAAACTTGACATAAAAGAGAAGAAGACATGCTATAGGTGTGGGAAAATACACAAATTTAAAGAGTGTCCTGCCTATGGTAAAACTTGTTCAAAATGCGATAGGCCTAACCATTTCTCAAAAATGTGTAAAATGCAACGTGTCCAATCCGTGGAACAAAACCAAACTTCAGAAGAAGACGAAGAATTTGTCTTGGAAATTAAAGAACATGGTCCTACCAACCCTCAAGTGAATAATATTGAGTGGAGAGAAACAATTAAGATTCAGGTGTAGACATATCTTTTAAATTAGATACCGGTTCGGAAGTCAACATAATTCCGGACGATTGTCTAAAAAGTATGTCAAAAAAACCAAAACTACACAGTGCAACTAGAACCATAACATCCTATACAAGCCATAAAATAGCAGTGAAGGGAGTGACAAAGTTCATGTGTAAAACCAAACAAGGGGAAGCAGAGATAGAATTCTACATCTCAGAAGGAAAAACCCAACCAATTCTTGGTATTACTGCATTAGAAAAGTTAGGACTTGTGGCTAGAATACACACTACAAGTGCAACAGGAGAAGTCTCCAACATGCAGGGTAGAACAAATGCCATGAAGATAGTAAACAACTATGAAAATGTTTTCAATGGTTTAGGTAAACTAAAAAAAGAATACAAAATAAAGCTGAGTGAAGATGCACAACCTAAAATAGTGCAGCAAGAAAAATACCTTTATCTATTAAAGATAAGGTAATAAAAGAAATCAAGAAAATGGAAAAGCAAGGTATCCTAAAAAAAGTAGAAGAACCTACAAAATGGTAAATCCTATTGCGATTGTAAAAAAGCCTAACGGAAATGTCCGAATATGTATGGATCCTCGAGAACTAAATAAATACATCCAAAGGGAACACTATCAAATACCGACATCAGACACAATCTTCGCAGAGCTACAAGGAGCAAAAGTATTCTCAGTACTAGATGCTTCTACAGCATTCTGGCAACTGCCCCTGGACGAAGAGAGCTCAAAATTGTGTACCATAGCCACACCTAAGGGACGGTACCGCTTCACCAGGCTCCCCTATGGTATCAACAGTGCCGCTGAAGTCTGGCAAAAAAGCAATGCACGAGGCGTTTGAAGGTATAGAAGGAATTCTTATATACATCGACGATTTACTTGTGTATGGAAAAGATATCGAAGAACATGATGCTCGTTTGGAGAAAGTATTAGAAAGAGCTCAAGAAAAGAACCTGAGATTCTCAAGAGAAAAGTTAAAAATAGCAGTGACTGAAGTAGACTACATTGGTCACACAATAAATGAACATGGAATAGCAGTAGACTATAAGAAAGTCCAGGCTATTTCCTGTTTTGCAACACCTAAAACTAAACAAGAACTGCAACGTTTTCTCGGTATGATAACTTACCTGACACCGTTTATTCCAAACATGTCAGAAAAGACTAGTCCTCTACGGCGTCTTCTAAGCATGAAGAATGAATGGGTGTGGGAAGCACCAGAACAAAAGGGATTCGAAGATCTAAAAACTTTGGTAACAAAAGCCCCAGTTCTTGCCTACTTCGACCAATCAAAGAAAACAGTAAATATCAGCTGTTGCAAGCCCGTATGGTGTGGGAGGAGTAATCATGCAAGAAGGAAAACCAGTTGCGTACACCTCTGCAGTACTCACTGACACTCAACAGAGATGGTCCCAAATAGAAAAAGAGTTATTAGCAATTGTCAATGCCTGTGAAAGATTTTACTACTATGTCTATGGGGTTGAGTTTGTTGTCGAAACAGATCACAAGCCTCTACTTGGCATCATGAAGAAACCGATTGAAAGTCTGTCTCCACGTCTGCAAAGATTGGTAATGCGTCTTCTTAGATATAACGTTACTCTGCAGTACGTCCCAGGAAAACAGATGTATGTCGCAGATGCGCTGTCACGACAACCTGACGACAAGAACTACGTGAACACCGACTACCTTGAAGGAGAAGCGGGGACAGTTCATTCGCTCATCAGTGCAACAGATGACAAATAGAACTAATGAGAACGAACTGAAAAGGATCCCGTTCTCAGTGCTCTGAAGATGTTATGTAAGGAAGGCTGGCCAAAACACAGGTCACAAGTACCTGAAGAAGTACGACCATATTGGCAACATCAAGATGGAATACACGAATCAAATGGTCTGATGTACATCAACAATCGAATCATCATTCCATCAAGTCAACGAAAAGAGACATTGCAGAAAATTCACTCATCACATCAAGGTGTAATATCAAGCAAAAACAAAGTGAAAGATTCTCTATATTGGCCTGGCATGATGCACGACATCGAAACCATTGTTAGTCAATGTCCAGTATGTCAAGGATACTCGCGAGCCAATCAGACACAGCCCTTAACACCCCATCCAATTCCTAAGCTGCCCTGGGAAAAGCTGGGTATTGATTTTCTGCATGTGAACAGTTCAAGACTATCTGGTCCTCGTAGATTACCATTCGAAATTCATAGAAGTAAGATTGCTTGGAAGCAAAACTGCTCGAGCGGTAATTTATGCTCTTAAACTACATCTTCCGTACTCACGGTATACACTGGGAATTATTTTCGGATAATGGACCCCCTTTTGAATCAACAGAATACGACAAGTTTCTGAAAGATTATGATATACAGAAAGTAACGTCAAGCCCTCTGTACCCCAAATCCAACGGGATGGTAGAACGAGCAATTCAAACAGTTGAAGCCTTATTAGTAAAAGCGTACAAATCAAATGAAGATGTACACCTGGCAATATTGGAATACAACAACACCCCGAAAGCAAATCTTCCAGCACCATCAGAATTACTAATGGGTCGACGTCTCAGAACAACTGTAACAGCTACTACAAAAACATTGATGCCAAAATTCAAAACTAACAAAACCCTTCAAATCCTAAAAGAAAACCAGAACAAGCAAAAGAAGAACTCTGATGCAAAATCCAAACAACTTAAACCTTTGAAGAACGGTCAAGATATAATAATTCAAAAAGCAACAAGGAAATGGATACCAGGTCAAGTAATCGAAAGGGATAAAACACCAAATTCGTATCGAGTAAAGACAACAGAAGGAAGCACACTACGTCGGAACCGCATTCATCTCCGTCCAAGAAACACTCCAGAAGTACCGGTATGCCCACATCCTCCTACTCCTTTACTTTTTCAACCAAATCCTGTAAGAATGGAAACTCCAGAAATTGAACCCTTCAGACTTACCTCACCAAAAAAAATCACATACCAATTCCTGTACTGAACCGTTCTGAAGTAACTTTTCAGAAGAATCCCCAGCTAGCAGCCCGCAGGATGTCAGAGCTGACCGAAACACCACAAGAAGTGGACGAGTAGTCAAAGGGTTTCCACTCCGTTTCCAAGAGGAATGACAAGTTACAAGATGAGAAGATCAGTTAAGAGTTAAAAGTCACATCAATAATCATATATAAAATTAAGTATTTAGTAACGATTAATAATTTTGTTAGTAGTAGTTTTTCTTTATTGTAATTTTGGTTTTTAAAAATAATAACGTAAAATAACAGATTGAATCTAGAAATTTCATTATTTTTAAAAATAATATGAAAAAATTCCCTTTTAAAAAAAAAAAAAAAAAAAAAAAAGGGCATTCACAATGGCCTCTCTAAAGGTTTTGGTAAACCTGCGAAAGTAAGTAATATGTTCTCAGAGTTGTGGCGTGACATTTGGCACCCTTGATAAGCCGGGAAATAAAATGTTAATTTGAATATAAAGTGATAAAAACTTATGATTGAAGCTTATTACGGAGTACACATTTTATTTACCTTATCTAATCCTCATAAAAATGAAATAAATATGTAACAGTTCCCGGGTTCTGGCCCAAAACGCTGAGCATAGGCATAGGGCCCCCGTTTTACTTTCTCGTTTCTTGGTTGGATTTTTGGGGGTTAACTCCCCCCAAAAGTTAGCATTTTTGGGAAAAAGGATTTTTTTGCTGATGGACGATCGGATTGAAAAACAAACTGCCTTGGATTTCCCCTCAGTATGGGCCCTTTAAATTCGTTTTTTGAATGTCTTGATCATTCTTTCAGTGGGTTTACCTTCTGGGGGAAGAAAACTTTTTTGTTTGTTTTTATAGAAGAATGAAAAAAATTCTTGTCTTGAATTATAAACCTTGTAGTCACTTGATTAAACTCAGGGGGTTAATTATCTAGCGGCAAATTACTTTACCTGTGAGTGGGGTGAAATGCGCAGTGTTACATTTGGTTTTTAAGACAGTAGAACCATAGATTTGAAATATCTGCAAAAGTTGTATCTTGCGATAAAACCCCTTCATTTTAAAATATAGCTCTAAACCCAAACTTTTATACGCCCTTGGAGATCATGGCTAGGCATAAAAGATTTTGAAAAATTTTCCCCTGACTTGAGTGAAAACAACATTGACCTCGCCCCCCCGCATTTTTGACCCCCTCTCACGGGCCCACAGCAGCAACAGGAGCAGCATCTCGCAGGGGTCGATTTTTCTTTTTGCAGGGGACGTTTTTGGTCCCCGCTCTCCTTTCTGTTCTTGTTCGGCCCACAGAAAAAGCATTTGGCTTTGTTACTATGAGTGTTTTGTTTTTTGTGTTTTACCGTAACGAGAAAGTCTGTTCTGTTCAGATGAAATTATTTTTCCCCCTTTTCTGTTTTGCTGTCAGTTAAAGTGCTTGTTATCTCGGTATTGCGCCTCGTTTTTTCCCGTCATACAGCCCGTTGAGTTTTTTATGTGTCAGTGTGAGATAGCTTTTTTACAGCTGCATGTTTTTTTTTTTTTTAGCAAGTTTTGGGTTGTGTCCTCATATTTTTTGTTAAATGTTTGTTAAAATTTAAGTGGTTGTTGTTCTGTCCGAGTGGAAAGGTTTTTGTTATTTTTTTTACCCCGCTTTTTGGTAATGTTTGTTTCGACTCAAACAGAAAACTGCGGGGTAGTGTGTGCCCTCCCTTGTATGAAAGGGACGACCCCCTACTTCCCCACTTTCTTTTCAGGAGGGGGGTTTTTCCGGGATTCCCCGGGGTTCTGGAATCTGCGCAAAAACACTACCACAGATTCCCATTAGTCCTACCTTCAGATATGAAAGTAATTTTTTAAACCAAAAACTTAAAATATCAATGGCAAAATTTTTGGGGCAAATTTCGTCCAACTTAAAACCCGTTAAAAGTGGTTAAAATGAACAATTGGGTTTGGGTGTACTTAAATCAAAAAGATCCAAGGAATTAAAAATAAAGTCTCTAGAAGTAAAATCCCAAACAATCAAAGCTTCAGTTTTACGACCTCATTCCCCAAAATTGCATTTTTTAAAATTTTTTTTAAAAAATGCTGGGCCTAGTGTTTGGCTTTCTGTTCAAACCAGGATACCAATGCCTAAAAGAATCTTTAATGTATTTATGGAAACTTATGTAAAAATTAAAAAAGGTTTTAGATGATAAAGTAATTTTCAAATGACATTCCCCTAACAGTCTTTTCATCCTTGTGGCACATTGTTTTAACGCATTGTCAGCTATCGAAAACTTCTCATCCTTGTCGGACGGCATGTATTTAACGAGCACTTGATCGGCGTCCAGTGTCATGCCGTTCACTTCACCCCCCTCTGCCACTAACCTAGCGATTATTGGTGCAGGCTTAGGGTCCTTATGCTGAAGTTCCCTCCACATCCTTAATCGGTAGTAAATTCCAGAATACTTTTGAGGTCCTTCAATTTGGGAGCTTTTATTGGCCGTGGTGCATCATACTTTTGTTCTAAATTCAAGCACACTAGTGGTGCGTTGTTTCTACTAGCTGTTAATGGACGTCCCCGAGTATTTTTAGATATCTCCCACAGCCTTCCAAGATTGGAAATTTATATTTTATTATTTATACATCTTAGTGCGATTGTCCTAACCCAAACAAAGTAATATTTCCTTAAGGTTTGTTTTTACAGTTTGATAACAATTATACAACAATTAATTCGAGAGAACTAGGTTTCTTATTAATCCAATAGCCCTAAATAATATAATAGAAATAATATAAAGTAAGCCCGGTGTATATATAGGTATGCCTACAGTCCCTACACTATAAACCATTTGTTACTTTGTATATGATAAGGATAAGTAAAAATACAATGCATTGATGGTACACGCACTCGGTACACCATCACAGGCTACCGGTCGGCCGGTCTATCGCCTTGCCTTCACTAACTTCAGTAGAACTAGGGTGAAGTTTATTGTGTGGGCGGCTGATATGCGTGTAAATAGGTATTTCTCAATTTGTAGGCCTAAACATAATAAATACAAAATATAATAAATATATATTGGTCTGACATTGAAAATGAAACAAAAATTATTTGCCGGCAACTTCATTTTCGAGCGGTACTGAACCCGAGTGTCGTTATTTAACTGAGGTAGGTGACGTCCAAATAAATTTTTGCTTGAGTTGCGGGGCAATGGAATAGGGGCTACAGGGGTTGCTGGAAATTCTGGCTGGCAAGATGATTTATTTTTTGATTTATTTTATTAGCATTCCATTAATTCAACACTCATGTGCCCACAATTGGTAGGCGAGTACAGGACATTGTCATTAAGTGTACTAATCTAAACACAAATATTATAAAACATACAATTATAACAGATAACATCAACAATGTACCAGTCTAACAAGCGCCATATTATGCTCTCCCAGCCATATTAGGCCTACTTGTTCACCATTATTTTGTATTGTCATGTGTAACAATATAATATTTATACAGGGAAAAATCGGTAGACATAGGCTAACCTAATAAACAACAAAAGCTAATGCCATTTGACATCAATATTTACTAGTTTACATCTAAAATCTAATACTATCTAATATTGTAGTGCCGGGCGATAGATACCAATCAATGAATATTGATTGAAACCAATCAAGGCTCTCAATTAACTATGACTATTTGACCTGGGATGAAGTACTGTGATGGGAGGTTGGGAATGACAGGTGTCACTTTGAAATCATAAGCTTGATGTTAATAAACCAACTTTAATAAACATACTTTCAATACCCTCACAACAATACTTATGAATTTACATGGACATTCCCTAACAATTGGAATTTGCTTCCTTCCTCCAGTCTAGCTCACACAAAAGAGAATGAGTTGGCACTCACTTTATCAGAGGGGTAAGAGAGGGGAATTCTCTCAAACCTCTGCGTGACGTCAATGAATCAATGTACTCAGTTATTTCTAGATTGCACATAGCTGACTCGGCAGTGGTGTGTTATTTCAACATAACATAAACGAACGTGCCCGTCAGACAAGTGAGACTGTGGAATGTGCAACTTTTAGTTGTGTATAATTAACATTACAATTCAATGATTATTTCAAATCTCCAGTATAGGACTCAATAACCAATCAATCACAATCGATGTTGTGGTTATTGATTTGGGTTATTGATGCCTATATGGACCAAGTGAATAGGCAGCAGTATGCATTTGCCTATTGACTAATAACTATTCCTGTTGAATGTTTATGCCCAAACCAATATTGATTGAAATCAATATCCCAATAATGACATGATTATTGCATGACCTTCCAGCTTGCATTACAGGTCAGGGCCTTTGAAAAGAAGGTTATATTACCAAAATATACATTCTTTAATAACTGGCTAACATTCAACAGTTTGTCCAACTTAAGTTTATACCTATATTGATGTTATTGATTGATTTCCGTGTTCACGATTTCTAGTAGCAACTTTACTTCAAATACAAACACGAAAGTTACTTATCAGTTCCCGCGCCTGTGCTGAGTGGAAATATCAAATTGATTGAGCTGGGGGGGGGGGGGGAAATACCAAATCCAAATCCAATGAAGGAGATGACCGGTAACAACTACGATTTACTGCAGTTTTCATCAGGCCTCACTGCCTTGTTGATAAATTCGTGGGTTTGGCCCGGTCGGTAATATAGCCACAATGTCCACTTCTCAGTTAGACATTCTGAAACCATTCCACACGTGACCTCCCCTCACTAGGCTTATCATGCCCATAGAGCAATTGCCACATTGTAGAACAATGTAGATGTAGTTTCCACATACTATGCTGTATGCTGTAATCTATGCCACTTAGAAAAGTGCTCCACGAGTGTGCAAAGTTGGCTTCCAAGCCCGTGCAATCTGAGCTACTCTTTATCTTTGCAGACTCACTTGTTATTTAATCTCGCTGACCAGCCTAGCTAGCCTTCCTGCAGCCTCTTTCCCACGGGAAGACGCTCACTGTACCAACTGATTTTTCACTCAGACCAGACGTGTTAATTCTTACTCTACTATCGTGCTACCTGTGAACATAGCAATTCAATCAATCCCAATCCTAACCGATAAATATTTGAATTCAAGTGGGTTTTAGATATTCGGTATACTTTTCCGTGTAATACCTACAACCTCAGGTCCGGTTAACACTGAATTCTAATTGAATTTTTAAAAACTTAAACTAGATTCTGTGAAAGTGCTCCATACCTAGTGCTGTGTTTATTACATTATCCTAGGCCTTGGCCTTTCAGGTTTGTTAATCACAACCTTATTTTCGTGGATTACGCCCACCAGAATCTTCTCATCTACAAGTAAGTACAATTCTAATCCATTACTATGCTTTGCTTTTACAAATTTACAATATTACAATGCTTCAACATGCAACTAGGTCTGCGACCAGTGTTGTGTTGGCTACCCTCGAGCTTGGTAATTTTGTTACATAACTCTGTAGGCTTTGTTCTAGCCCACCTCTTTACCCTTTTCTTACCAAATTCTACAATTTGAGTTTCACAATTTGATTTCTTTCCAATCCAATTTTACAATTTCAATTTCTTTTTTAACGTTTACAGTTTAAATTTAACATTCAATTTTCACAATTTGAATTTGAAGTTCAATTTTGCAATTCAATTTTCACAATGACAATTCACAATTAGATTTTCACAATGTAAATTCCCAATTCAATTTTCACAATGTAAATTCACAATTCAATTTTGCAATCCAAGTTTAGAATTCAATTCTGCAATTCTGATTTACAATTTAATTTTGCAATTCAATTTTACAATTTAATTTTGCAATTCAAATTTACAATTTAATTTTTTTTTTTTAAATTGTGATTCGGAATGCAATTTTCACTTTTTAAATGGGAATTCTACGCTCTAAAGTTTATACTCAAATTTTATACTTTGAGTTTTACCTTTTTTTTTTTTACAAAGCAATTGTTGGCCAGCCTGGCTTGATGTTGCTGACATGCTTTTAAGTTCCACATAGTTACTGAGTTGTCCACCAGGCTAGGTTTATCTAGTTCATTCCTAGACTAATAACCAAAACAAAATTATTCCTGCCTTTGACACTCAATTTACTTTTTCATTGTCCTTTTTGATAACATGACTTGTTGTTATAGCACCACTGAGTTAAGTCACCCTTGTTATACCAGTGTTTGTTATTCACCTTTGCTTTAGATTTCTGTGAATTTGTGTACCTAGGCCTATGATTCGATTTGACATTTGCCATTGCCATAGGTCATTGACCCCTAGACTTAGCTTGACAATTTGTTCAAATTTTATTTTTATTTAAATTATTTTACCTGCACTTAGGCTTGAACCCACTTAGGCCTTTGACAATTTTTTTTTTAAACAATTACTTAATTTTTTTTTTAAACTTTCTTAATTTCTTAAAATTTTCTGAAATATTTTTTTAAAATTTTCTTAATTTTTTTAAAATTTTCTGAAATTTTTAAAATTTTCTTAATTTTTTTTAGAATTTACTAAAGTTGCAGCTTTTGCATTTTACTTCTGACAGTTAGCCTTGAATGCTGTTTCAATTCAAATCATATGCCTTCTGGTTATACTGGTGTAACAATATTGTGGTGTATTCTTAGGAAATGTTGGCTGTGACTTCGCTGTCCTGCTGCCCCCTTGCCAGGATTAGAATCCGCGACATGGGTTGAACAACGCTGTCCTGTTCCGGTCTACCGGAACCCGGGTTGACTTCCGCCATTCCTGCGACTGCACCAATGGAACGCAGCGTCATCGGAACGTCGTCCAATGGATCGAGTTGAACCCTGGATCGTCTTTTCACCCGCCGGTAACACCAAATTCCTAACATACAAATGACAAATATTAATTGTTTTTTCCCTTCAGCTGATATCCTACCTTGTTTTCAGGAGTGATATTTTACTGCTCTTATTAGCTCAATGCATTTTTAATGATAGAATTTATTTTTTTATGAACCTTTCTTTTTCATTATTGAAAGTAAAATCTTTAATATCCTTCTGATTACTTATGTCCTCCGTCATTAAATTATTTTCATTTTTAATTTAGTATCATGAATTTTTTCAGGTAAAGAATTATTTACTGCTGTCTAGCGTGACTTTTGACATGTGAAGTGCCATAACTATCTGAGATCTGATCAGAATAATTTTAACAATCCGCTGACAGTACACATTCCCATTACAGGGATAACCTGACTTCCACCACCATGCTGTTTGACATCCGCCTGCATTTCTGCACAAGCTTGCTCGGCTCTGCAACGCTGTAGTTCCAGGACCACACATCCGGCGTCCGAATCCACTGTGCCTTGAACCTCCGTTCGGCAGAAATCGTCTACCGCACAGCTCCGTGGCTACCGACTACCTCTGGCTGCCCAGGACACATAGCAGTTCTCCAGCTGCCAGCATGATACGTATACACAGCTATATTTGCAAAACAGATAACCAAAACATGTGCCTTTTTGGCAGGTTAGACAATCACCTGTGGATATTAATACATATGATTACTTTTTAATGACTTTTAAACCCCAACGTCCCTAAAGGATCGTTGCTCACGTGCTTTCGGCAAACTGATCGAACACATAAACCTCGTACTCAACCTCGCCTAATTCTGTTATTGCACGCAATACCTCTGATGTCATCAATAAATGTTTTGATTCATTGCATTTTTGTAGTTTCCCATCCATCTTGATGCTACTTGCATATGCATGCCCCTCTGCCCTTAAATCACAATTACCTCTTCTTTTATTTTTGGCACACATAAATTTTTAAATTTTATTTTAAATTTTTTCCAAAACTTTTTATGCATGTTTATTTATATAGCCCGGACTTAGCTTTTTTAACACTTGTACATGTCCGGTTTACTATTCTTTCTTGGACGCAAACTGTATGGTGTCGCCTGCTCCATCGAACTAGCTGAAGTCAGTTGCGGCGGTGTGCTTGCTTTATCCGCGTCCACAACTTCTTGAAAAACATCGTTATCATTAACTTTATCTGACTTTGCTTCTTCGATATCTGATACGGTAATCGTAGGGTCTTTTGTTGTTTCGCGTAGCTCAGAATCAATTTCCTCTTCAACGTTTTGTTCCGTTTCGGACATAATTTCAGCTCGACTATCTTCAAACGGTAATTCTTCCGACTCTTCCGTGTTAGTAGTCTGCGCACCTGAGGAGATGTCTGAAGTATTTAACTTTTCTTCTTCCTCTTCTTCTTCTTGTTCCTCTTCTTCTTCTTCCTCCTCCTCTTCTTCCACGTCCTCATCCTCAAGTGACTCCTCTTCATCTAATGATTCATCTCCAATCGATTCCTCTTCTTGCACCGATTCGTCTTCGGTCGATTCTTGCGACGTATCATCATCCGAAGTTTGCACTTGACTCGTGGACGCTTCCTGTGCCAGACCGCCTAACATTCTCCGTCTTGATGTTCCCTGTATCTCAGTGTCGTTGACGTTTGAATTGATCGGTACCGATTGTAGATTCTTCCGAGGACGACCAGGCGGCTTCTTCACTATATTTTCAACCACCATTTTCTCTTCGATGTTTACTTTCCGCGGACGTCCCCTCTGGCGTTTTGATATAACTTCTTTATTTTCTTCTGCCGTTTTAACTTCAACTTGCTGAAACTTCTTCCGTGGTCTACCTCTCGGTTTCTTTGCTACTACAGCTTCTTCGACCGTTTCTTTATTTTCTTGCATTGACTTCTGCAGTTTAGGTCTACCTCTCGGCTTCGTAGGCATAATCTTCATCTTACACGGCTTGATCCGATTAGCATGTATGACCGTCTCTTTGCCATTACGCAGCCTCAGCTTGTAGTTTTCTTCGCTAACTTTCTGAATAACTTCATGCGGTCCGGTCCATTTATATGATAGCTTCTTGGACACACCCTGCTTCGTTGTAGTGTCATGCAGATACACGTACTCGCCGACGTTATACGACTGCTGCTTGGCCTTCCGATCGTAATACTTCTTTTGCGTTTCACGAGCATTTTTATTATTCTGTCGAACCAATTTGTAAGCGTCATTGAGCCGGTCAGCTAGTTGTTGTTGCTGTTCGGACTCGCGACCTACTAACTTCGGTTCCAAATTATCCGTGAATGGTATTTTCATTTCGCTGCCATATAGAAGATAGTGGGGTGAGAATTTTGTTACATCGTTCTTCGTGGAACGATATGCCATCATTGCATACGGTACAAACCTGTCCCAGTTTTTCTGATCTTTCTCCACGTATTGTGCAATCATATCCGCGATGGTCTTATGCAATCTTTCAAGCTTACCATTTGATTGGGGGTGGTAGGGGGTAGTTTGAATAGATTTCACCCCTAACAATCGACAAGTCTCTTGCATAAGGGTTGATACAAACTGAGTTCCACAGTCTGATAACAACTTCAATGGAATACCATGCCGCGTTATTATCTTCTCCACAAATTCCCTCGCCACTGATTCTGCAGTTTGATTTCTCAATGGTATAGCTTCACAATATCGTGTAAAATGGTCAATAAAAGTCAGTAGATACTTGTTTCCCTCGTAAGTAACTGGTAGTGGGCCCACGATATCAAGACTTACGACCTGTCCTGGCCCTGTAGTCTCCTCATGAGTCCCTAAAGGTATCACGTTTCCTTTTCCCTGATTCCTCCTGGCACACGAATCACACTCCAGTACGTACTTTTCCACGTCCTTGTTCAATGTCTTCCAAAAATACCGACTCTTGATGATGCTTTGCGTACGTTTCACCCCCTGGTGCATACTGAACACCGTGTCGTGATGGTGTGAAATAATCCGAGAAACGAGAGTAATCGGGACAACAATCCGCCATATATCTCCGTTGACATGATATAAGAGACCCTCTTGATCAAGTTGATACTGCTCCTCGTATTCTGGCTTATCAATGTTCTTGATGACTTTAGAACAGAATTCATCGGTTTGTTGTTTCTCCAGAATCAGGTCCCTACTTATTATTGGCAGATATTCAGTCCCACCGCTGCCACCAAATTGTAGTGCCGGGCGATAGATACCAATCAATGAATATTGATTGAAACCAATCAAGGCTCTCAATTAATTATGACTATTTGACCTGAGATGAAGTACTGTGATGGGAGGTTGGGAATGACAGGTGTCACTTTGAAATCATAAGCTTGATGTTAATAAACCAACTTTAATAAACATACTTTCAATACCCTCACAACAATACTTATGAATTTACATGGACATTCCCTAACAATTGGAATTTGCTTCCTTCCTCCAGTCTAGCTCACACAAAAGAGAATGAGTTGGCACTCACTTTATGAGAGGGGTAAGAGAGGGGAATTCTCTCAAACCTCTGAGTGACGTCAATGAATCAATGTACTAAGTTATTTCTAGATTGCACATAGCTGACTCGGCAGTGGTGTGTTATTTCAACATAACATAAACGAACGTGCCCGTCAGACAAGTGAGACTGTGGAATGTGCAACTTTTAGTTGTGTATAATTAACATTACAATTCAATGATTATTTCAAATCTCCAGTATAGGACTCAATAACCAATCAATCACAATCGATGTTGTGGTTATTGATTTGGGTTATTGATGCCTAGCTTGCATTATAATATCACATCTTATGTTTTTTTCTTGAATATAATAACACAGATAACAAAAACTTGTAGAAATACAGCCAAACCTTACACACTCAAAAGAAATGAGATCTAAAAAAGGGGCAAGCTCATCTACCCTTCCACATTTGCGCATTCTTAATTCATAAACGTACAGTGTCCCATAACAGCATCCTCGAAAAGCTTGGCAAAATAGAATTTGCGATTATTAATTTAAACGTAATAGTTCATCCAAGTTCTTTTTTCTAATTAATTTTAACGTAATAACATGCAAATTTTATTTTGCCAAGCTTTTCGAGGATGCTGTTATGGGACACTGCACGTTTATGAATTAAGAATGCGCAAATGTCCTATGTAGGCCTATATTCCAGATATTCCCTTACAGTGTAGAAACTGTGTTGTAGTAAATAGTTTTTTACTTTGGATTTAAAGCTGATCCTAGATTGCAACTCATCATTTTGAGGACATATAATTTCATCTGGTAGCTTATTATAGATCTTCACTCCAATGTTTACCGGGTCACAATCCAGCAATTTCAATCTGTGGCCCAATTGATGTAGTTTAAACCTACTTCTTGTATTGATACCATGGAGTGACTCATTTGATTGAAAGTAGTGGGGAAAATCTCTGACAAACATTACTACTTCCAGAATATACAAGCTTGCTACTGTTAATAATTTTATATTTTTGAAGACTTTTCTACAGGAATCTCTTGCTCCAATATGTGACATATAGCGCACAGCTCTTTTTTGTAGACAGACACTTTACCTACGTTTACAGAATTGCCCCAAAACAAAATCCCATAGTAAATAAGGGATTGAACATTAGCAAAGTATACTATTCTCAGAGTATCCGTATTACACTGTGAAGATAAATTCTTCATCCGAAAACAAGCAGAGCTCAGTTTGTTACAAAGATCATCAATATGAGATGTCCACTTCATTCTAAAGTCTAGTGTGAGGCCAAGGAATTTAGAGTGATCAATTATATTAATAGATATATTATTATAGTCCAATGTGACAATTAGCTGGTTACCCTTAACTTGAAAGTTCATTATTTGTGTTTAAAACAGTTTAACTTCATTTTATTTACAGTGAACCAGGCCATTTTTAACTTATACAGTAGCTCATCTAGAGTTTTTGCCGTAATAACTACACTTGTGTCATCTGCAAAAAGAATAGCTTTGCACTCCTGTGGAAGGTTGGATGTCAAGTCATTAATATAGAGGCTGAAAAAGGTTGTTTTGAAGGATGTTTCATGTGAAGGGGTGATGTGCAGTTCGATGGAAGAATCCTTGTGGGCTGGTGTGGTTGATGATTTTACGTATCGTTTGGCCTCGTTGTTCAGTTTAATCTTCATAACTTTCCTGATTTCTTCAGTAGTGCAACATTCGAATTTTTGCAAGACATAATTTAAAGCAAAAGAAAGGTAATTAATTAAAAACACTTCGAAACAGTCAATTATCACAGCAACTTTGTTGCCAAATGCAGTCTGAAAAGTCATCGGTATCGACTTCATTAATTGTTCTCGCTGGGGCCACCTTATAAGGGGTTTCAGGCAATAGTACAGCACGTCCAAACCACTTATTAAAAATCCTGGACACTGTCGACTGCGAAACTTGGAACCTAAATGCCAAATCTTGCCGTTGGAGATTGAGACGTAATCACATCAACACAATCATCATCTCCTCAAACTTGGGCAGCACATTGAGGTGGTTAGAGGATATTAAATTACATCAAAAATTGAACACTGCCATTAGCATTGCAAAGTTTGGTAGGCCTGTGTAAAACTTGACTTTAATATCATCTTTCATCACATCAAAGTTACTCCGTTGAGGAGTCGATCAGTCAATTGATGTTTTTCAGTGCGAAGAGCTTGAATTTCACTGAGTAGTCGATCAATCTCGAAAGAGCTGAAATCTGTCCGAGTACAAGCATCGTAAGTCGCAATAATACCAATAATATATTTTTTTAATAGTTTGCAGTTAACGTAAAGGTCGTCATACTTACAATGAGGGTAATCAACGGCAACACAACTTTTTCTCTGCTTTATGCCTTGGAATGTTAAAATACAACTTCGAGATATTGTTTCAGTTATCGATGGATGTTGATGAGTTGCCGTCAGGACATAACTCACATCGGCGAATACTTTTCCAAATTGTTGAAGAAAGTAGCTAAAACCAGTAAACCCACTGCTTCATTGATGAATTTTTTCCGTTTGCCAATTATCCTTTTAGATTTTAATTGAGTTGATACATTTTTCATGATGTGGTTGCAGCAACAATGCACAGTTATAGGAGTTGGAATCGTAGTCTCATGTGTCATTGTTGGTGGAAATGTCATTATTGGTTATGTTTGATGATTGGATATTGCTTAACGTCTCAAATTTATGCAACTTGGCTAATCGAGACGAAGGGACGGACGTAAGGGATGACGCGGGGGACAAGGGGTGGGCAGGGCTGTGCTGGTCAGAACCAGCCACAAGCATATGGGGAGGGCAACGGTTCCCCTACGACGTGGTGGTCTCCGTCTGTGTCATCATCAGTCCGTGTTGTCATTGTCGTCGCCGTCGGGGAGGTAGTGAAAGGAAGGGGGAAAGTTCCCCGACGACGACCCAGAGCTCGCCATTAGTTTCAGGGAGAAAAACTCCCCTAATCACGGGCCAAACCACAAGAAGGTTGCGAGTTGGAATTTGATGGCCCACCATGCTGTTGTTTGGCAACACCTTTTTCTGCACACTATCAACACACACAGACTGTCAACACACTATTAACTCTTCCCACGCCGTTAACGGATATATCCCCTGAGCGCATTGGTTTACAATGCAAGTAATTCGTGATGCTCATCGAGTTCCAATTTTTTCCACAATAGCAGCAGTGTATTGAGAACACTTTGAAGGTCGGTAATGAAGTTCAACTCTATAAGCAGGAGTCAAATTAGCAATTTTATTTTAGTACCGCGCTAGAATTTCATGACCATTTTCACAAGTAATAACAAACATGGCGACCGCCGGCTGTCAAAATCGTGTGTCAACTTCTACTATTGCTGATTGGTTGTCTGCTAGTGAAGATGAAGTTGATATTGTGGTTGATTTTGATTCTGGAGAGAGCAGAGAAGATGAAAATTCGATTGTACGAGATCATAGTAGTGGTAATGAGGGCAAACCAGTGGAAATGCCAGTGGTGATTCAACAGGTAGTCTCGGCTTACTTGTACAATGATCCTGGACCAAATACAATGCCAGTGTTTGGTTTGAACAATGTTGGACATAATATTCTGGATACTGTGAGCCACGTAAGTGAATTAATTGATTATTTTACATTGTTTTTCCACGACGAGCTTTTACAAACCATTTGTGATGAGACAAACATGGAGGTCGATGCCGGGGCCGCGGGAAAATTAAATAGAACTGAAACCAGCACTTTGTGCCGTTTTTTATTAAGTGTGGGAAGGGTTAAACATAGAGAAGGAGAAAAGTTCTGAAGGTGTGCAAGCATTAAGCATTAAGACAAAGGAGAAAATGAAAAGTGTGTAGAAAGAGGTGTTGAAGAACAACACAGTGGTATTTACACAATGCACTACTTATTAACCTGGATATATTACAATAAACACATTTTCAAAACTTGACACAGGTTATATTTTATTTTTATATTTTTTTTTATATTTAGTAACACAGTGGTAGTTACGACAAAGAACAGACTGTAGATTTACATGGGACGACAGACAATGAGGCCACTGAAGTATATACAAAGCCCGTTTCTACTTTTGGCCACAGGCCTAGCCGAGCTTCATTGAAGAGTCAGCTGTTCAAGGTAGGCGTCTATGTACTTATTTAAGTAGTCCTATATGACCTTCTACTAGTACTACCCTATTGAACAAATATATTCCCATAGGCATACGATAAACTTGGACATGCAAAAACAATTAATTCATAAATACAAAATTAATGGTTATGAAGTACTTTTACTTCGCTTTGGCTAATTCACTTAATATCTCGGCGACTTTCTTTTTTTTCCCACTTTTCTTCCCATCTTCATTGCGGACACCAAGTTTACATCTTCACTGTATCACTTCACTTAGACAACTGTTTAGTTTGAGTTAGCTCTAGTAGGGTTATTGACATTATAGGTTGGACTTACCCAAACTTCCACCAAATCTAAAGATTCCACATACCCCAGAGGAAACTGATAAAGTTTTATCACATTACCCAGCACTTTTGTTCTCCTCGGGCTTCCGATAAAATAGTGTGGCGTCTGTCTATGCCAGACTATCGCAAGGCCACTGATAATTTTGTCGATATATAGTGGTTTTCTCCTATCTAGAATAATCTTACCGTGTATTATTACATAAAATAACTTTCAAGGAACGCAATGAAGAAATATGTGGACGATTATATTCAATAGGAATTGAGGTTTTTACAGACATAAAATAATAAGTAGGCTACGCATGGAGATTGTGTAGCTTAGAGATTTAGATGTGTGAATCACTATTACAACAAGTAACTAATTTGAGTACGGGATTTAGTCAGGTAAACAATGAACGGCTGCAAACACATCTCCACGTATATAAACATGCAATATTTACAAAGATCTCTATCCGTAGGAAGTGATCTTATCAACATATAAATTGTAATGGCGCACCGGCAGAGCATCGCAAAACATGAGATAAGCCTGGATATTCAGTTTTGCTAATCATAATACTCGCCCCTCCTTGAAGTCACCTACCGCACTGATATGAGAGCTACGGGCGTGGCGAACCCCGAGCTCGGTAGAGGGCGCCACGTTACGCAACAACACATCCAACAGTTCAGTGAAAATTTGCTATATTTAGCCTATGGTTTTCAGGGAACGCGGGTAAGAAAATATAAATATTTTGTTTGACTTTAGTACATAGATACATCTATGAACTTCAATGTAGAACAAGTCTCATGTTGTTGCGTTATTTAAATAAATCATTGCGTCTCTGTTTTGATGGTTTGGCAAGGAGCACTTTGGCTTAAAGATACTACAAAACTGACCGCGAAATATGGGCAGGTGATTGTTTAAGTTACTAGTATATTTCTTCCACTCGTAAAAAAAACAAATAAAACCGATGACAATCTGTTCATTATTCACTGTACTACTAGCTCCAGAAAATTGCTTGACATAGGACAATTTCGAGATTTCGATACTTTGCAAACCTAATTAGCGCTAAATATTAAACACAACTTTAGAATGTTTTTGTATACTTAACTAGTTGAAGTCTTGATCTAATGATAGGAAAAAACCCGATTCCGTTTGATCCAATACTTTCCAACATTTTCGCTCCAGAATATGTACGTTTTCGACTCTCAAGCTATTGCAGACTCTTAAACAATTCCCTCTTTCTTTCCATTCCCCGAAATTGCCTAGTCCTCTTTTCACCGTCATGACATATAGTTCCATCAACTAACACAAAAACCGGTAGATCGCCATTGAAAGCTGAATTGAAATCAATAAGCAGCCGGAATCTCCTGCAGTTACTGTAACAGCATTCCGCATAAATGACTGATTTAAGGTTTTTGTTTAATCTTTTACTGCAGATATTTATGTCACATTGCTTAAAGTTCTCCCAGAATTTTGTTATGATCTCATCCGACCTGGAAGGAATAAAACTTTGTCCGTCAAATATGCGGTTCATGTCTACTAGAAACGCGAAATCGCTTGCGATGTCGTTGTTTGTGTGGCTGACTTCGTGCTCATACAAAAAACGGGGAAACATTGGAGCAGTCGTTTAGATTGAGACTTTTGGAAGGTGTTGTGATTGTAATGGGAGTAGATTGGCTGTCAATCCCCGAAAATATGTGTCGTAACTTGTTTCCGACAGTGAAATTTTAATGATGGGCCTTGAAGTAATTATTCTAATAGCTGTTATTCCATTTGCGTTTGCAAGATTTAGGTTAGAAGTTACTAGGTCAATATTATTTACATTTGGGGGATGAGAGTCACTGCGACAACCCATGTTAAAGATGTTCGGGGTAGGGGGTGTCCCGTGCATATGTTGGCATTTAATACACTGGACACCAGACTGCTGTTGTCCCCCCTGTTGTGCTGCTGTCCCACCAAAACACCGACAACAGCATTTTCTTGCGCCGAGACGTCACTGATGCTTGCAGATCTACTCTTCTCGGAATCAAAACTAAACAAGCACCGAAAACACATTCAATGTTTTGCGCCGGTACATCAGTGGCGTCCAGGTGGATATTGTTTGCGGGTGATAAGTCAGCAATTAATGGAGTTTTACTGCCGTCACGTGCAAGAGAAGTATTATTACATGTATGTTCATTACTCAACGCCGCCTCTGAAGGCACTTCTTATTTAGGCAATTTAGACAAGGCATTATTAATTGAAGACAAGCTAATTTGTTTAATGTCAACTAAACTTTGAATATTTTTTACATTTAATGGAGGAAGGCTGTAGGGTAAATAATTTTCAATTACATCGACAGAAGAATGACTTTCTGAATGCGTTGCTAGGGTACAATGATTGTTTAACTTTGAAGCATTTAATCCCGTAATGTCTAGAGTCGGAACCTTTGGGTATTTGTTGGAACATACAAACGTTGATGCAGCATTGTTAATAGGCCTAGTACTGTTTGATGATGAGCTCTGTGTGTCAGAGAATGTTTATTTAGTTTCTGCATTGTTAGTAGAATATTAGGAATGCCCCTAAGCCACTGCCTATAAAACTTGTACCGGTTTTGTATGGTGGGTTTCCTCTTCAAGTGGTGACATACACGGTAAAATGGAATCATTGTGGCCGGAATATTCTTTTGCATCTACAGTGGCCTGTGATTTCTCTTCGAAAGCATTTCTAACTAAATCTTGTATACCGCGGGATTCGCTTCCATCTCTTGAAAACTTGTTTCTATACTGGGTGCTACTCTGTTTAACGAAAATTTTACCCGTCGATTCCTTCAAATCATCTTCAGCTCATCAACAACATTACCAGTTGTGAATTCTGGATATTCACTAATACTACTAGTATCTGACAACACACTATTACCATCAACTAATCGTACACTTTCCGGTAGAATTGACAGTACCGGTACTCTCGTCACTACTCTCTTGATCTGTAGGAATAGTTTCCACATCAGAAGTATGTAAAGCCAACTCCTGACTAAGCATATCTATTTCTATTTCTTTAAAAAGGCTAACTGCAGCCTTCTTTTTATGGCGTCAACGCTTACGCTTACCAGGCCTTTCCCCCGTTTCCATATTTACAAAAAAATACTACCCGTACTTTTATCACAGGACTATGTCTATTGTATGTATAAAATGTTGCCAATACCTGGAACTAGAACTCTCTCGGTCCGTTAGAATAGGCTATATTTACAAAATGTACAATAACTTGACGATTCGTCGTTGAAGGTCCCAAGTGCCCACTGCACTAAGCCTAGCCCTAGTAGAATCCTTTTATACCAAAATAGCTAATGGCTTTAATTCAACAATCTGCAAAACAAAAATTAGTGTAGGCCTAGTATGGAATGATAATATCATTCAACACTGATGGCATTGATATTTTCATATGAATGTACTACTCTCAATTTATGTTCCGTAAAATGCAAGTTGATATGGGCCTAGGTAGACAAGAGATTGTTAAATGCTGAACAATTTGTTGAGTAGGCCTAGTTGACTGTTCTAAAGCTATAGGCCTAACTATGCTACCAAAGCAAGATTTAGCTAAGCATAAGCACCCACTAGGGCTTGGATAATTAAACGTTTAAACACCCATCTTGTTTAATGCCAGAAAAATAAAGTTATATATAGGTCTAGTGAAACTATGAAATTTTCAACATAATCAACATTTTCTGAAAATTGCCAACACTAGCCTATTCTAGGGCCAACACCTTATAGTATTTTTACGAACCGGATAATCGTTTAAGAGACCGGTTTTTGCTCCACAAGATTTTGTGTGTTCCCCCCCCCCCCCCCACACTAAACAGCTCTCACGACAAACGCACATAATGAGTAGGTACCGGTACCTGCCCAGTGGGTTGAGCTGATTTTGGAGGGGGTGGGGGGACGCGGCTGCCGAACAAGCTGACTGGTATTAGTATTAGTATTAGTAGTTTTAGGGCGCTTCAACGGCAAAGATTATTCGTGCCTCCAAGATATTAAGTTGACTATGTATGAATGTAAAATACGGTTAATAAGGTTAAATGTGTTTTTCAAATCATTGTCATGAAAAGAATGGCCAAGGTCGATATATTTGTAGACAGCCAAATCGAAAAGGTATACATGCTAAGTTGTCAATGTAGAAAATGACCAATTTACAATGCCAATTAAGTTAACATTGCTCTCTATCAAGGACAAAGTCCTAGTATTTATAGTAAAACCTATTCAAGGGTTAGGGCCTATTTTTTTTTTAATATCAAAGGTGATTTTTAATCTAGGAAAAGAATCGAAAATTATTAACACCACAATTAATTATAGTGAATTTAGGTCCATCAAAGTACCAAGGCAAATTGATTTGCCTACATTAAAATGAAAATGAAATTAATAAACATTTGCATTGTATTAATTGCGCAAGTGGTACTTTATGAATTTTTAGGGGCAGTTTTAAAGAGATGTGCAAGTTAATTTCATTCAAAGCGGCTTATAGGTGCATAGGCAAGATGGTGCTTGAGTTTCTTTCTATACATTCTTAACTTCCTATGCATGCCCCAGGGAAACTTAACTTAACTTCCACCAGTGTCTGAGCTTTTGGTCCAAAGTGTTCATGGGCGAAATCCGGCCTGTGCAAGTCCCACTTCACCTGCGCCAGATCTGCGAAACCTCTGGCCCGGAGCCACTCGAAGTCGAATTATTGCCTAGTGCCGGTTTAGAGGTGGGGCATAGATTGCCAGAAGTCAGCTGTCTTTGCGTATTTCAGTGATTTGCGTAGATCAACTGCCATCAGTTTATTTGGTCTCATGTGTTTCTGGAAAGACAAAATCAGTGTTAGTGGAAATAAGCTTTTTGAATACAAATACAAATGGCAAGCTCCATTAACTCCCAGTACAGTAAAATGTTTGTAGGTCTACATACTATCATGAGACCCTCCTTTCTACGAGTGGCCGCCTTGGGCCTTAAATTCCAACTCGACACCTTCCGCGGTTTGGCCCGTGAATCAGGGGCAGTCATGTCACTCCTATGACAAACTAATCGGCGAGCTCGGGTCATCGTCGGGGAACCCTTCCCTTTGATTACCTCCCCACGGCGACGACGGACAACTCCCTCGACATACTTTACGTGCGCACGGCGTGACACAGACTGGAGAGCGACCACGATCCGTGGGGGAAACCTCTGTCCCCTCATGATAGACGCTTAGGGGGGGTCCTTCCTACAGACCACAGCATAGGTCCTGTCTCCCCCCCTTGCCCCCACTGCACGTCCTATCTCCTCTTCACGTCACATCCCCTCACATTTTACGTTTGCATCATGATATAGCCACTACGTTTGAATACATTATGAGACGTAACACGCAATATCCAATCCATAGAGTTGCGCTCTCAACTTCGCTTTCAGATCCTTATCGTGGCTGCCTGTTCTCTGCTTTTAATTTGGGCACCACATCGTCTTCCAAGCTGTTGTCGGACAAGTTTTCTACATTCTCACTGCTCACTTTCTTCTGAGCAGCATATGAAATTAAGCATTATTGATCTCGCAGCAAGGAGACTAGCACTAATTGTTCGATTTGGCAGTGTTTGGTCTGGAAAATAGAACAATTATAATAGAGCTGTGTTGCATCTACATAAAACATTTCCAAGCATCCTCCTTCTTAGGTAATTTTGAAAACTCAGAATAATTTTGATTACCTAGCAAAATCTAATCTTCAGATTGAGGAGCTGGGTCCACCAGTCACGTGCTATCTGACGTAACAATTGCCAAACAACATATTGTTCAATTGTACCTACTCCAAATATCCAAATTAAAAATGGAGAATAGTAGCCTACATTTATTGACGTTAGTGCATCTCATTATTAGCATTATTATACCCATCTATTACCAGTGTTGTTAAGTACCTAGGACGCTATTTTAACACGTAACTTTTTTAGTAGCGAGGAGTAGCTACTTTTAACCCCCCCCCCCCCCTGTAGCTGTAGCAGTAAAATCGATGTTATCTTATTTATGAAATTAAACGATGCTATCTATATCTCGTAATATATGCGTCGATAACAAGTTTTAAAGTCCCCGAATTAGTGTTTTGCCGCAGAGTTTTGTTTGAAACAGGCGTATAGATACAACGTTGTCAGCCTGCTCGCCTCTCTATCCCCTCGCCCTACTCCGCCTCCCGAAAACACTGTGAGTTCCGTACTGACAAAGTCTGAGTCACCTAATAGCTGAAACCGGTTCCGAATCCACTACTCAATGTCAACCATCTCTTATTGTACCGTAAGTCAATTGTTGTCACAAGAAAGTTCTTAATCATTGCGCCCAGACATTTGGGTGCGGACCTAGACGGTCATTAAGGACCCTCTATGGAACGACTCAGTGTCGTTGGTCGTCCGCTCTCTGTCCATTAACGCACTTATTTTCACCGGCCCTACGCCTTCAGTCCACGTGTTTCGGACGTACGATAAAGACGGTGAATCATTCGTCCAGACCGTTTCGGGATGTAAAGTGAAACACGATTTATGATCTCACTTAGAAGTAAAATATTAATTGAGATAAAAAAAACAATGATCAAGCTAAATCCTCGAAACTTGAAATTTAAACCCTACACTAGGCGTGAACCTGGTACTCAAGTCTAACGGTGCCTAAACTAGTTCACAACACCCTCCTATAACTCACCAAGACCCACAAAATTGGAATATCGCTACAACAGCGAAGACAAAATCTCTGAATACAACTTATATTTATACTAGATCAGGATGACATGTTTACAACAGAAAATCAACGGTTAATAAGTCAAATCGAGAACGGGCTATATTGTATAACCCAAATGAATTTCCTTCATTGACAAGGAATACAGTTCAAACTATAACTGTCAGTACTGATGGCTAAAAGCGAAACGGATATCTAGTTAAGATATCTCTGGCTGATGGGACAACAGTAAAGTTTTCCGAAAGTTTAGGAAAATATAATTGTTAATAAACTTAACTAATACTCATCACAAATGATCATGACTCCCACGAAACCCTATGAAGTCGAAGAAGTCCGACGTGTAGGTCAATAACTGCTGCGTTATTTGTAGGAATGTCGTGTTTGTACACAACCGATCCTGTCTGAGTTTCGTATCCCGGTTGTGATTCCTTCGAAGTTTAAACTGTCACTGATATTGTCAGTGTGAGCGATGAATAAAACCTACGTTAATTTATCATTCGGATAAAATCAACAACGACCGTACGTGTCTGATATGCTTCACCACTGCTCGATATCAGCATCCCCAAGTTCAATAAACAAGTTCTTCCAGTTCCCACTCCCCCCTTTTAAACGTCAGACAGTTAATGATGTAAACACGAAACTTTTATCGACACAGTTCTGACTTCACGCGTCTTTATCAACAATACAAAGCGTTCGACGTCGGTGGACTCAGTCACTCACGAATGTTCATAGTTTTTATTGTTCGATGTCATCTTCAAACTCTTTTTGCACTAAAATTCGCCATGTAGATTTCAAATAATCTGAATTTATTGACTTTTTTCGAAAACAATTTGCCCAACTACCTAAACCTTTGCCAAGTATATTGGATTAATCAATAACGTTCCTTAATATGTTCTTATATTTGGATTATACAATGATTTCTCCACACCGATTCCTTTTTATGATACTTCAATATATATTCGTAGTTAATACAACCACCAAACTTTTCTTGCGTTTTCCGTGGCGTATTCCAGGGCTACGCGGCTACAATCGTTCTTGACTCTTTTTTTTTTTTAACTTCGCGCGTCATTCGTTGCCATGGCAACCGTTACTTTGTTATAATGTAATTTCCACTACACTACTTATCGGATCCCCAAAATTAAATATTAACATATTCGTGACCGGACGGACATTCTAAATGATTTGGCCATCTCATATTTTGTCGACGGTTAGTTTGAAAAAAAAACTTTCGGTTAACTTTTTAACTTTTTGAACGATTTTGCCCACAAAACAATGGCATTCAATTCCCCCCCTCTCCCCCCCGCAGCTGCGGATGTGTCAAAATTTCAAATCGATCCGGAGCCTCGTTCGAACGTTATGGCGAGACATTTAAAAAAAACAAAAAAAAAAAAAAAAAAACAGTGACTAATTTTTCCGGCCAGAGTCAAAGGGAAACGCTCGCCTTTGCTGCTTATTAGAAAAAAAGAAGTGAATGTAAACTATTACGTTTTAAATTTTATAGTTGCAATCTCTATTTTGCAAAGCTTTTCAAGGATGTTGTTACGGGGGACACTGTACGTCTTATGAATAAGAATGCGCCAAATGTGTGAAAAGTAGATGAGCTTGGACTTTTTTAGATCTCATTTTGTTTGAGTGTGTAAGGTTTGGCTGCTATTTTTACAAGTTTTTGTTATGTCTTTTTGATACGACGATAATATCCAGAAGTGTCAAATTTATCAACAGGGCTGATATGATTGGACGTCTGAGAAAATTGCGGTCAGAAAAGTGTGAACTAGGTAGGCTATCTTTGAGCCCTTTGGGATTGCAAAATGCCAAAAATTATAAATGTTATTGAATCACACAGACACAAATTGAATGGAGTATGCAAAAGTAGGCCTACAGTAAATTATCCTGACATAATTCTGGCCAACTTTTTTTCTGGAAACATGCAATTTGATTATACTCATTATTGATTATTAATTATTACCTTAAAGCCTATATTGTTTCGTCCCAAATAGTACAAACGAAATTAGAGAGGTTGCTGTAGATTAATGTTGATAAAAAATTACCAATGATAATATTACCAAAGAATACTCTATATCCATGACACACATATCAAACACATGAGAGACAACTCATTGAGTGAAGTGGGCGCCTGTGGCGGTTCTCTGCTCTTTGTCTTTCAGAGGAAGGTACTGGAGTGGGACCTTACTAGTTACTCTCGAGGTTGAAATACGGCTACAGAAAACAATACCCTCTTATTATCTTACAACAGCAAATCTGGGGGATATCTTAGCCAACGTCGTCTCCACCTGCATTGGTATCTTTAGATGGCTTGCGGTGGGGTGTCTGGTTAGAGCCTCATGCGTAGCGATGCCGATCCACTGTCGGTGCTGGTGTCAGGGCTGCCGTGGTTCGCCATATTAACATTCGGATAAGAAACAAACACATTATTGCTATTATAATGAACCGATACCCATTCCATCCATCCAAAAGGTCTTTAGGCCAGGTTCCCACTCGTCGAAGAAAAATTGTTTTAGATAGGTTAACTTATAAAAGAAATCCAATATTCTGATAGGTTAGGGTTACTCTTTATTCATTGGTTCGGTCATAAGGATTTATTGATGTCTGATTGGTCCAGCTGTAAGAATTTGTTGTTGTTATAAGGCGCTGATAACATGATGGCTTAACAACAAAAAACTATAACAAACGTAGTCCTATCCCCGTAAATACCAATACCAATTTCTTATGTCGAGTAAGGAATTGGGCCTAAATACACAACAACACTTTTATTTACGATATTATTTTTGTAATGATAATAGTGCGGTGCAATAGAGGTAGCTTTAAAAAGTTCATTTTGAATTTAGTAGGCCTTGGCCTATATTTTGTTCTAAAATTTAAAAATTAATTAAAAATTGACTTCATAGGCTCAAAATTCAATACTTGTTGCTTAACAAAACCTGTTATAGCAGACTGTGTTTTTCTAGGCATCATCTTCCTTGCGGCAGCACAGTCGCATCTGTCAAAACATTTATTTCGCTTCTTCGGGTTGGGAGAGGCCTCAAATTCCAACTTCGACACCTTCTCGTGGTTGGCCCGTGCAATAGGGGAGTTTCACTCCCTGAACTTATGGCTGAGCTCTGGGTCGTCGCCTAGGGGAACCATTTCCCTCGACTACCTCACCGACGGCGACGACAAAGACAACACGAGTAGTATACCTAGAAGCAAGATAGGCCAGACAAAGGGGAGGGAGCGTAGCTAATGTCTAGACATAAAATAGAGGAGTGGGGGTACCCCCACACCCATAAGGTCATTAACCCTAGGTCATTACCTCCCCTCCCCTCCAAATCAATTATAAACCTTGACTAATTGCAAGGGAGTATTATTATATTGACCCCCTCCATCCAGGAAAGGAGGTATTCTATATTACCCTCCATCCAGCGGAAAAGGAGGTTATTCTATATTACCCTGCCATCCCAGGAAAGGAGCGCTATTCTATATTACCCTCCACGCAAGGAATGAGGTAGTTCAATATACCCACACATCACCTACGGTAATCTATATTACCCTCCCAAGCAGGAGTGTAGGTAGTTCAAACATACCCCACATATTGTAATGCATGTCGTCATTGAACATGACCTTCATCAAACAACGTTGATTCCGCCCACTTACACTAGTAACGAACCAACCTCACTCTCTGAGCTAGCACCATGCAAATGGCCACGCCAACTTTTCGCCTTTGCCTACTCTATGTTTGATTTCCCACCACCACGAACACCATTTAGAAAGCACCAAAACGCCTCGCCACTAGGTAGGTGTAGTCTATCACTCTGCCTACCATTAGCTTAAAATTCTCACTTATACCAATCTACTCTCTACCCTCTCTCTCTCTATACTTGACATTATGCGTGTTCGTTCTTGCAGATAATAAAAATAATAACCTTAAGGTAGCGTCATCTATAATCCCACCAACACGCGCGTGAGTGCGCGCGCGAGGCTGGCGACTCCAAGGTGTAGGCCGCCTTCTGTAAAGCTGTAGGTTAACAGCCTAGTGATATGGTGTTGTTTACCTTTTATTCACACATATTATCGATTGTATCATAGCTCAGTGGTAGAGCGCTCGACTCTGAGTGGAGAGGTCCGGTCGATACACTGTTGGGACCAATTTTTTGTTTTTTTAGAAATAACAAGACGTGTATATTCAATAATATGTAGTTTTATTGAAAAAAAAAAACATTTTTTTATTTTTACATCAAATTTCGTTTTTCCAGAAAAAATCGATTCTATACCAAGCAATATTATGTTTGATCTCTACAATACAAAGTTTTTTGTTCTATTGAACACGCCGTGCAAAGGGTTTCACATATGAAGCTGTTTAGGAAAACACGTGTTCATGGTAAGAGTGTTTTATGTTTACGGTTTGCTGCTACTCTGTGTTGATGGAATTAAAGTTAATGTATCAACTCGATCTCGAGGGTCACGGACCTGCCGGTGAAGCTAGGACAATCCTTCAGCTCTTTAATGCTGTTCGTTAAATCCAGCGACGAATATCGGGACTCCCAGCTTGATGTTGTGTAATGCTGTTCGAGACAAGTCTGGAACATGTGCGAAATAGAATCAGACTGCCACGTCCTAGGCGAGACAATCATTATGATCATTGCTCCTGAACCACGATGACTAGGGTATCGTTGAACTGCGTAGATGTAAATTTTGAAGTCCAATGCGTAGATATTGCGCTATGCTTCTACGGGCATATGTTTCATCGGCCATGTCCAATGAAGGATATCCGGCATAAATGTCAGAGTTCCTGCCATTCCCACGCGTTAGAAGATTACTTGTTCTGTAGTGCTGTTTTTCCCAGTCTAATGTACGTTTTGAAATCTCGCGTCATCCAATCCAATAATTAATTTGTTTGTATTAGATTTATTTAGCGAGTATGTTTAGCTTCAAGTACCCACTCAACCGTAGCTGTGCAATCCTCCTTTGTAGTTAACTTATCCCATGTTTTCTTGCGTCAGAGTAGATTCTTTATTAATGCGATTTGCACTTTGGTTTTCTTCTTTTATTATCGTGAACAAACAGCGTTGACAGTTTACCCTTGTAGCCCTTCATGTCGTAACGTTTCAGTTATCGAATCGTCTCCTTACAGGCGCGCATTGGAGTCCTGTGTTCAAAGTGTGCAAATGCCAGAGGAAACTCGGAGAGTGTGTAAACCTCTTGCTTTATGCCTCTAGATATAAAACCACAGTATTCACCACAAACGATCACTGTCTAAACTCTGTAGATCGGTTGGCGTTATAGACCATGTGAAAAACAGTTCTTTTCAAGAAGGCAACGTGTTCGTCAATTAGGGTTCGAGTCCCCTACGAGTCCATAAATTCACACGTGATGCTGGCGTGATGTGCACAGCGACCCAATGCTCTCCACGTTCAGTTAGAGGGTTCTGTGTTTGCATGACAGGTGGAAACGCTGGTACATCGACCCCCGACGAGCGGTAGATCGTTTGCAGCCAAAATACTCCTTTAAAATTCAAGCTGAACAAATTGACACAGAGGAGGGCTTGTTCGATTTCCCAACGTACATGGTGGTAGGCGTTGCTCGAATGCGGGGGGGCGGGGGGGTTTGGGGGTTGGTCGACTCAGTGTTATAGTAACCTGATATTTCGCGAAGATCAATCATCCACAGGTTACGAATTCCTGCATAGATGATGCATTGATTGCATGTAGGAGGATGTCTTAAAGCGTAGTTGAGGCTGAGGTACCTGACCTAGCGAGGCAGATGACATTGGAGTGGCACTTAGATCATTTGCAAATCGATAGACAAAATTCTATTACCATGAGGGTACCATCATGGACTCCAACATTTTAAGCCACGTCATGAAAAATTCAATTCCAGTCCCCGCCAAAGAGTGGATTGAAAGGCAAGCTGTGGAGTTCTATCAAAATCAGGTGGAGTGCCTTAGAGTGGTATTGCACGCCCATCCAATTGAAAGCCAGGTTAATTCAAATTAAACAGATTCAAAGTTGAACGGGTTATGTGATAGAACTCCGTTGAATGCGCTGTTTTTCACCATCCCGAAACGATCTTTTAGGTAGTGTGCTAGATCATGTTATCAAGGGTCTTGCTCATCACACCCGCGAGACTGTAAAACCGATTTCACGTCCGGACAGTGTCAAGGGGGTATACAGCATTAGCCTTCTCCAATGCGTGACTATGTCCAAGATTATTGCGGGGCTTTATTTGCACACGATAATATGTAGTGTAACATCTGAAATATCAAGCTTAGAGCCCCGGTCACGAAGCCCCCAATCAAGCAGAATGCATCCTTTACTGCGAATGAGTCTGAGCTTCATTCCTAACACCGTTGAGAACGGGTAACGGTTGATTAAACAGATCGCAGTGAATGTCGACTGATAAGATCAAACGCTTTGCTCTCGGCAGTATGCCTTCAGCGTTTCAACAAAACAGATTCTTGTCGGGATTATCATCGAAATGCCAGGCTGGATCCTTATACCAAAGCCCGCTGTTAGGTGGCTTCCTAGCATCCTTTCCATAGATTAGCAAACGTTTCCAGGTAAGCACGGTATTGATACAGATGGCTCGGGACTACTCACAGACTTTCATTCAAATACACATCTACCTATTCGAATAGTGCACTTGCGACATTGTTTACGGGGCCCACACGATTTTTTCACCTGCTGGTAGTGCTCACTATCTTGTTTTAAAAATGGGTAGTCCGTGGAACTTTGACCAATTCTACCTCTGATGGACATATAGCTACGACTCAAATCCAGATACTCCTCCGATTACCGGGTACCACTATTTCATACTGCGCGTATTCCTTGTACACTAGTTGTGGTTTATAGGTCATATAGTGGCCCGATTCAACACTAACATTTGTAGGTGGCACCTAGAATATATCGAGGGCCGAATTAATCGCCTTCACAGGACCTTGGTTAACGTGCGACATGATCAAAGGGCTCGGACAACAACTGTCATGAATACCAACTATCTCTTAGCTTAAACTATGAAAAAATATCGTATTCCTTATGTTATTTTACGTTTTTTATTTTTTAACTTTCTATTAGTACACCACCACCCCTTGTAGCCATGCGTATTTTACGTTATCATCGAATTTTCGTTTAAGATTGACACCCGCCTCTATAGTACTATCTTGGAGAGAATCTTTGAATTTTTTATTATCAATAAACATCGTGAGAATAAGACGCTCCTGTGCTAAACGGCTTCCTTACCAAGCGCTTTAGCCCCCGACTTAATTAAACGGGAAAATCGTTCTAAATAGAGAACTTAAGAAATTACCAATTCCATGCCCCTCTGATAGACCGCCCTCATACACCGTTTATAACCGCACCTGCTGATTAACAAATAGTCAATGAAAGGCTTTAGATCTGTGACGCATTATGTCGTTCTTGCGTCATCACGCGCTTCATAATGCTGGAGCTGTAGTGTTCTTCTAACATGTAACACACCAACCCCCCCCCCCCCCCCGTGAAGTCCCCGAGCGCAAATGGAAGAATATCCAACAGCTATTTCATTTAAATTGATTGTGATGTCTCAAAATCTCTCTTTATTAGAAGTATATACATGAGCGGATTGCATGTTACTGAATGTTCACCACCATAGGCAATTGTATTTCCTTCCTTTATGTGACAGTTATGAGAAGTGGTGACGTGTATCCCAACCGTTTGATTTCAACATGTCCGCATAAACCAAAATTGTTGTGGCATTACCAAGACGCAATCTACAGGTCTTGCGATCGAAAGCCCCTTGCCTAAATCGCTGTCAGGTCGTACCCTAATTACAATGCTAATCTAATGTGATGGAATGATTCTAATCTCGACCCTCCTTACTCGCAATCGTACAACTGTATGATTAGTGAATCTACCGTCAAGTTCTCCATAGCTCGCAATTGTGGCTTAATGCTCGTTATTACCCCTTCAATATTGGGATAGAAACCTGGTCTACCTCAATTGCCACACGCCCACCCTATAAGACGATTAGGTTGATAGTCCGATCAAACACACTTACGATGATACGGATTCGATGGAGACTGACATTATAAAACAGATAACGGGGAGTGTAGCTCAAAATAGACCTACCTCCCACTCGCCTTGCAATTGGTAACGCCGTGGTAAAATGTGTGGTAACTGTGTGGTATGTTAGTAGGGTAATAGCGCATTGACGAATTCGACGCAAGCTGAGTAGAAATGATCCACTCATGTTGTAGTGAGGTTTGATGCGGGTATCCAAGATCGAAGATTTATTGTAACCCGCCAACGACGAGATGATGAAGTATGCCTTTTTTTTCGCTTTGTCTCTATGATTTTATCAATTTATAGAGTGTGGCTTCATTTCAGTTTGCACACGTGTAAAAAAATCCTCGGTGTAGAAGACGCCATCTCTCGTTGTTGACGTAAATCCTCCAGTTTCATAGACATATGTGTACGTGCTATAGTCTTCTTACAATGCGAAAAATCTCTTCGGTATAGTTTTTTCATAGCCCTTTTCAAACTTCATTTTCTCTTTACTTATAAACACACATATTCACCCACTCTAAACTTTGGTGCACGTTTTCTACTTGTATGCAGTCTTTGTAAATTACGCCACACCTATAATATACTTACGAGCGTTTCACACTTCCGGTGACATTTCCGATAGGATCATGATGTGAAACTATTGTAGCCTTGTAGCAATTGGTAAAACGTCGATATATTTATACGTATTCTTATTTGTTAAAATACGTGAACACTCGAGTTTAAGGGTGCGTATCACCCTCTCAACACATGACGCTTTAGTAACATCGTACGAGTTTCTGGAATACTTATATTATAATATTTATAGATTCCTAAATGGATCGCCCGAACTCACACCTTATCAGACTGACCATTGATAGGGTTAACACCACTAGTTTCAAAATCGATTCAAAAGCTTTTGCAACATCTTTCGAAGTCTTTGACTTATTGCACGTGACATATACAAAAATTTTTGAAAACACGTCAATCACTGTCAGAATGTACTATATTCCTCGATTATGTTAGCAAAAGACACGAGTGAATTCACAAGTCTACCTCCCACGTGTCAGAATATTGAGATAGTAATGATTGTGCGGAAATTTTTCTTCTCACGGGTCTGTGTAATGTATATGCCTTTGACTTTCGAGCCATGTTCTCACATCCTTCAGGGGGACTGCTTATTAAATGGCGCCATAGTTTAAGTGCAGTGCGTGAACCGCGGATTGACTGGATTAGTGTAGGCTTTGTGTAATAGTTTTTGAATTCTTTAAGTTCATTTTTAATAAAGTAAAAGTTCCCAAGCCTATTTTGCTACGGTCTATTTCGTGCTAAGCGTTTTGGAGGTGAGGGGGAGTGGCTCTTTTATTTCCGTTAGAATGTCACGTGTTTTGAGTGTTGCCAATTAGTTCGTGTGGAAAGTTTAAGTTTGCTAAAAGTCAGGAAAAACACTCTTTCCTCGGGGTTTTAGAATGTTTACGTTTTCTTACCCCACGTCTGATATTAGACTGTAATATTTGAACCACTAAACGTCTGGCCAATCATAGAAACACGTCCTTTTTTATCCCATGAAATTAATTCGACGCTCTTTCAAGCTGTCATAAATAGACTGGCATTTTTTCTATCTGTGCAGGCACGGCTCTCAATGTCGATTCGCGAATGTTAATCTATCACGCTCTCAATTTTGCAGCACTGAGTAGGTAGTGATGTTATCATCACCCTTGTCTACTTCAATAATGGGTAATGTGACAGGTGTACGTTGTTTATCATTAAAATGGAAGTAGACCGCGTTAAATGTTGTCGTATAAGACCCACTTTTCGGCGTCACTCAGTTGCGAGCGATCGCCTATGTCTTTCATTTCACGGTCCAAGTCAACTATAGCCCCCTGTGTATTTAAGATTCCTACTAGCTCCATAGGTTTCTGCATTCTATCTAAGCTTCAGGGGTGATCAAAACATTTTTCTTGGCATGCTCCATGCTGTTTTATTGAAGAGACTACCTAAGACACATACTATAATAGAGGGTTGCAATTAGAAGAGGAATAATGCCGGAACCATGCTGAACAAGTAGTCTACGTTTACGGTTGCCCACTTCTCTCCTTCTTGACGAGAGTCTAAGGAAACTTTTTAAGTCTTGCCAACTGTTTTCTTGTTTGGTGTAAGTTTCACATGCCCTTTAAAATGTTGGAAGACAATCTCACAGAGTGGTGATACCAGAGGTTTTTTACACTTTTCTAATAATCGACTTCCTTGTTTCGGTGTAGCACGGTGAAGAATTATTAAGCACATGAGCATCTAACTCGTATGCCCATCCAACCATGACGTGAACCATAATGAATAGCATTAATTGTATCACCCGTTTTTATACACTCCTCTTCGATAATATAAACGCTAAGCGACCCCTATCACCACGGAAATATGTTTGTGAAAATATCTTGGTTTTCTCATCAGCCTGTTGGACTGCAGTTAAATAATTAAATATGAGTAGGGTAACGTGTTGCATCAGTATCATACCTCGGTTATGAATCGAGGGTTTGGGGGCACAAAGCGTCTCGCTAAAAAACTGATCTGCCAATTTATCACGTGGATTTTTGGAATAACACGAGATATGTAGAGTTTAAAGAAATATCTCATCGAACCTTTCGAATTTATGGAAAATATTTTGTGTTATAACAAAACACGATATATTTAAATGGTGCACGCACCCTAGTGAATATTTCACTAGTTGTTTCAGCAACCTTTTTCCATGAATCATCCCAATCAAGAGGCGATGTCTTTTATCTGTTGGACAAATAATCTATAGGAGTATATAGACCTTGATGAAAATTTACTGGTGTAGGTGACTATACCAACACATCATCTACAAGGGTTGCCATAGGAATAACACATAATACAATTCCGCGATGTCACCTATCACTAGCTCATCATATGGTATGAATCGTTGCCCCAAATGTAGACTTTCCACTAATGACGGTCACTTAATTAGGGCTGGGAATGGAGAGGCCACCTTAAAGACATACTCACACTGAACAGAATGATTAGCGAGCCTACAATGTTATATAAAAACTTATACTGTTATCTTCCTAGATCCAGTAAATAACAAATTAGAACAAACAATAAAAATGTCTGTCCTGTTTATTAACATTATTTATCATATTTTAATTCGTATAATATTTATTGATAATATTTTATATCGTATATATATATAGTATATATTATTCACCATCTTGAAATGTAGGTAAAACACGTCGTTTTTACTAAATACTATTACATGGCTCTTTTTATACCTTGTAATTTGCATAATATAATATCAAGTATATATATATATATATTAATAACACTATATAATTAATAAAAAATATTTAATAGTGTTCTGAATTCGAATTACCAAATATAACATAAGTACCACAACAACAACAATAATAATCAATAATAATAATAATAAACATGTGTCGATTCAGATATTCATTTTCTATCACCTTAGTACGTATCCACTTCGATATTATCTTTCTAAACAAGAGTGCTTTTTCTTTTATAACCATAGGGGAGTGTAGTGTTGAAAAATCACCTCCACAAACTGAACGTTTTTGATGACACTTTTATATATCATGACCTGAGGGCCGTTGTTACAATCTCGTATGTAGAAGTGCGTACAATTTTATTAGAGTTTACCTCTAGTGGCTGACATTACCCTGGAATAATCTCGCGCATCGAAATTAAAATTTACTAGCCAACGATTTGTATCGTAATTTAATGTAATACCCACGTACTTTAAATATGGTAAGGGATTCCTCTTCCCCGCTATCTTGATCAGTATCGGGGTGGTGAAACACTTTAATGACGTAATTTTAGGGATAGGGAATTGAAAGAAAATCACCCCATTCGAGCCTTTACCGTACAACAGCCAAACCTCATCGGTGAGTTGAAGACTAATAAACTACTAGTTTGAGTTCTGACTCACCTCCTTACTGTATAAATGATATCGATCTGTGTCACAAATAGAGTGCACTGTGTTGAAAGATTTTCAAGCAGTATACAACTTTATCTCGCGCATGCGCAGTGGTGAAGCTCCAGTAACCACACTTATATGTCGAGGTACTATGTTTGTCTCTTTTCTATTCTGCCAGTTTACAAAGATAACACTCTCCCCCGCAACACTACAGATAAAACCTTTTGTTTGGATCAATTAGCATTTCGGAAAAACAAAAAGAGTATCTTAGGGCTCTCGAACTAGGTTGTCTTTGATGAAAATTCTCTTTGAGATAGTTTCCCCAGAGCGAATTCAAAATCAATTTTCCGATTTCGTTCGCTTGGCGGCATTGTAATTAATGTTATCAGGGTTTCCAAAAACTATTCCCTCACCACTCGCTAACGTGCCTTAGGTATTCGATCTTACGTTCGGGGTTGCTCACACAATCGCGGGCCAACTGATGCCTCCATTTTTAACTTTAGAAATGTATTTACCTACCCTCGAACAACCCCCCCTCTTAGTTTACAGGGTTAAAAAATTGTTGTCGACTAATTCCACACGTCGTAAACTTTGTTATTATTATAACCCTTTTTTACTCGCTAATTTTAGTTCACTCGCAACCCAAGTACCTGTAAGGCTCGTTCAGATGGTGTATGTAGACTATTGCATTGTGTGAAACTCTTCAGCCATGTACGACAGCAGTGGACAGATAAGCTTTGCTGCATTTTTTACGGGTAATACCGGGAGAATTCAATGATGTAGGTGGTAGGTAAAACATCGAAAACTAAACCGTCTACGTGTCTTCCAAATTAACCCCCTCATCCCCCAAAATATTGACAGCACTCTTCCCCCACATAAATTGTGGGGTGTCTGATAGGGAACTGTGCATGATTCAACACTGACGGGGTACAAGAGAGATAAAAATCTACATACCGAATTCCCTACGTTTTCTTCACTATCTTTGTTACAATTCAGCTCTTTACAACATTTGAAGGTCTATCAAGTTCTTACACCCATTACACACCAGCATCGCGCGGATCAGTATTAATGGCCCGATTTGTAATGATCATTTCCGTTGCGTTGTTGACTGTAACTTTTATCCCATTTCCGCATCGTTTGTATCACTTTGTCAAATTCGCCACTTCCCATATTTCCAATACAATACAAATTCATCGATATCTCAAACATATCCACACATCCACTGCGTTCGCATTACGTCGGGCTCTTGCTGAAACCAGAATTGCGACTACGTCATCGGATAACGTGTTGTATGTTTTGATAGCCTCGGATGTACAACACTCGTGGAGAATGATAATAACAACCTGGAATTCCAGCACATGCTTCTGGTCATCTTTCTCGTAATACCCATCTACACGAAAGCAGGCTTGTGTTCCAATAATTTCTCACTCACCCCTCCCCGAGTGTTGGATATAAACCTATCTTAAGCTCGCCTTGGTTTCACATATACCCATACATTGAATAGCCTTTACAGCATTGGCGTATGCGCAGCCCACGCAACCTATAACCCCCCTGTGGAATTACACCACACATTGTTATATTTTTTTCTAAAAAATTACCGTCCTGAAAAAACACTTGCTATGTGGATACACGACTGAAAGGGTTAACTAACGTTCTTCACGGTAAGCGGACAAAACCTTACCCAACTCACACGAAGACGGGTATTTCCCACTATATGTTCGGGGCAACACGCTCCTGCGTAGAATTGTCACGGTCATTATACAATATGTGGTTAGAGTAGCCAACTTTTCACAAGTCGAAAATAGTAGGTCGGGTCAGTTTTCTTATGCTCGATTGCCAGGATAGATAGAGAATTACCGTCCGCACACTCTTTCACGCACCCACCCGCTCCACGCAAAAAATCTAATATCGGGAATTGGTCCTTTGTCTACGTAGCTAGTGTCTACGTTTTTCGGTGCGTTGAAAAATGGTTGGAAGATAGTTAGATGTTTCCCCCACCTTCTCTCCCCCCTCCTCCGCATCTAGCACACTGTTTGGACAATGAGTCGGAATTGAGTTGTGACAGGGGGTCATTGGCATTGTAGTTGAGGGAGGCAGATGAATTACACCCTACCCCACTGCATTGAAGAAACTGTTCATTAACCATGCTTACAATTTCATCCACCTTCCGGTCGTCCTGATCAAGTTCCACTCTACAACTGTAACGTAGAATAATCATGGGGTGTCAAAGTTTCCGCTGTTCTGCGCTGATGCATATAACCTGACTCTTTCGCAAGAGGTTTTATTCACGTAATCACAAACTCTTAATGACAGGGCTTCAATGTATGAAAACGTGCGGTAAGACTACCGCAATTGTGGAAGTGTTTGGACAGTGGTACCTCTACTATCCGAATACCATACATTGCATAGCCTGGCTGGATTGTACTACACAAATGTTGGGTGTGATCAAAATGATAGATTGCGTTACAATGCTAACTTGTAAGCACTGGGGTGTGTCACTGGGAGGTCATCAAAACTCGCTGTACCAGACACAAAACAAAAATCTGATTGGCGAGGTTGTCATCTATCTGTACAAATACGGTAGTCCAATGTGTAGCCCACCATGCGTCAGCTCCTTCGTATGTGCATTGATCCGTTACGAACAGCACAAGCACTTCTGCTTCCTTCGACTATGTAGTTTGTTTTAACCTGTACGCACTGGCCAGTCTACATGCAACTTATATTTAGGACCATACCCTATACATCCGCTACACATTCAACACAGGTAATTTCAACGCGTCACAGCTCGGACCACCCCGGCGTTGGGGGGCGATTGATGCATTGAAAACAGTCTTCACCTCGAAAAAGGTCTATTACAGCTGTTGCAGGATTCTTTTTTAATAGTTTTTACAAGGGGGGGCCCCCCTCTTCTTGCTTCGGTCTTCACGGCATCATACAAGGTCTGCATCTGTTTATTGCCTGATGTCTTCTGAATGGTGAATTTTTGTGTAGCTTAAACCTTCCTCAACATGGCAGATGTCGTAAGAATTAAAAGTCGTGTACGCAAACACGTGACTCTATCGTTTAGTATGAAGGTTATCCGACCAGCTATCATGTGATATTTTCCATCGTTAGAGAAAAGTATAACACTGAAAGAATATCTGAACAGCCGATGTTCACACCGTCGAAGAGGATATCCTACCCGCGATCTTGTAACTCAGGGTTGAAAATACGTAATACAACAATTCGAAATTTGTTTTTTAGAAAAATTTTGAAATAAAGCGAACTTTCACTGTGATGATACGCACTCTCCTCGGACGGTATAATTACTAACCAGCCGTGATACATAAATTTTAAAACGCCTCCAAAAAACTGATCTTTACGTAGAAAAATTCCAAATTCGGGGGCTGCTTGAGTTTCTGGCAATAGCACACAACAAAGCCCTGGAAAGCAATAAATGTCTGAATATCGCGGACATTTCAAAGGCAAAATCGTAATTATACCCTTTTTACGTAGGGCGATAACACATCATAAGGTGTGTTTCCTCATTATAAACACGCCTATACCATATGGTAATTGAACAAGGGTCATTTACATTCTAAAACATTGCTGTTGCGGAATTTTGTTATTGCTCTGAATACATTCCGAATGTTCTGCCAAATCACATCGAGATTTACTTTGTCAAAAACGTCTCAGAGAAAATAAAAATAGGCCTATCAGTATTTCAGCGTGTTGTTAAAAGTGAAACCTACAATTGTGGCGCCTGCAACACTTCTGACATAAATGCTACAAAACTCACTCAATCCTTCTTTGTATCCAGACAAGGCTGGGTCGATGTTTGTAGCGTGCCTCGATCAGGTGGAAATTTCACGTCACGTTGCCGTGGGTGTTGGAAACGTTCAGAACTGTTTATCGTTGGCGGATAGGACCTTGACTGGAAGGCCCGCCTCCCGACATAACCATCAGCCACCGCTTGTGCTAGGTCCAGGTTCAATCTCGTCTAAGATCAGTTGTAAGCATGATCAGCCGTAGGTGAAGGTAGTAGATTTTTGTTCCCCCTCTACCTCGCTCTTCCGGTAACCTAGTGGACTCGACCCGGTTCAGATCTATATAGAGAAAACATTATAAATATTAAAATACGGATTATGAGTATGATAACGTTTCAAAGTACAGCAAAATATATGAAAAACCGTGAAAAGATAAAACAAAAAATGTAATGTTAATAATACTTGAAGTTTATGTTAATTGTTATTATTTCGGTTATTATATTAAATTACTCTATTTGTATTGTTTATTATTGCACGTCAGCCAAGTATAATATGTCCCCTTTACTCGCTTTTTTTTTTCTTCTTCGAACTCAGAACCTTTTGCTTTTTTGCTATTACTGGTATTAATTTTTAAACACCATCTCTTTAACACTTTCTCAAATTAGTTTGACGTTTAGTTTAAATGCTAGGCTATATCTAAGGTCTGACGATATGCAAACATTATATTGTATGCCTGTATGTAACATCTAAGAAAGAAAAAATTCTACATGTGCTAGTGAAATAAAAGGAAAATAAAAGTAATTATTCAAATGAAGTTAAAACACTACATTTCAGATACAAGACCCACGCAACCATGCATAGTCTTGTTCTTGAAGTTCTTTCAATCCTCCTCTTGCAGGGGCGACTGTACTAGCGGTATCTTGCTTGTTTCCGCCATGTTGTTTGTGACACGTTTGTTCAGAGTGGTTTAAACAGAATCAGTGCACCTGATTTTATACTACCCTAAACAAGGTTACTCACCTTGGTGGAGAGTGTTTTTGCAGGGAAACACTATACGAAATATTTCCTATACACTTTCGATTGTTCGTAACAAAACAAATTATCATTAACATATGGCCGAAAGACCTGAGCGAGTTTTGTTGAGGCTAACCTTTGAAAAATACCCTAAACACAGCGTTACTCACTTTGGTTGAGAGTTGTTTTGCAGAAACACTATTCGATCATTTCTATACACTTTCGATTAGGTAACAAACAAATTATCATAACATATGGTCGTTAAGGACCTGAGCTAGTTGGTGAGCTAACATTGAAAGACACGATTTATTCTTCTTCAATATCCGCCAAATACTGACCTTCATTATAAACTATGGAGGTAGAATATAATATTACCACCTTTTTTTTTAGTAAAGACCTTCAGTTGGAAACGGGGTTGTATGTATTACCCCCAACACTGAAAGGAGGAATATTATTACTACTTTTTGTGTATATTTTATATATATAGTAGGGGTTAACAGTGGAAGGTGGGGAATATAAAAAAACCACCTTTTTTTTCTTTTAGACCCCTTATTTAAAATGAAGGTTTATGTATTACCATCATCACTTGAAAGGAAGGAGTATTATCTTACTACTTTGTAATTTATATATATATATAGGTTGGGGAGCGTATAGTTCCTATCAGTTTTACATTTACAATCAACTTCACGGGTGTGAGAAGAGAACCTAGTCTGGTAAGTGAGTGTTTTGTTTAATTTTGAATTTTTTACATCAAATAACATATTTGGGTTTACATGTTTTTATTCATGTGCAGCAATTTCAAAACTTTGTCACTCTTGATATATTCCAGTGAAGTTATGTAATATTAATTCATGTTAGATTAAACCGAAACATAGTTTTGTTTGTGATACTTTTTTATTACTCTTTTGCCTAGAAATATGGCTGCTGTGGATCTGACGAGAAAAACTGTCACTTAAACGTGCATTTGATAATAATAAGTTTATTCATCATTGACGAGGAAGAGATAGCGAACCTGATAAGCGTCTCTTGTTGCTAAACTTGAAAACCCGGGGCGTGTGTAACACCAAATCTTGTCGAGGAGTTTTAAACGTCATAGGGATAGCAGTAGCTACAACCCGAAATCAAGACGTTAGACACAAACTCAAAAATCTGCGGGAGTCGATAATCGTCACACCGGGCTTGGGAATGAAAAAGAAACCCACACAAAGTTTGGACTGTAGAGACCTCACCACTTTCGTAAACGTTCCGAATTTCGATGGGGCCTCCACCCCGATACTCTCCGGTGACCCACTGACAAAGCCCTCTCGCCCAAGACAATGAATACGGCCACGTTCACCTGCGGAACGTCTCAGAGAGACATGTCCTGAGATGCACAGACAAAACTCTATCCTTTACTGCCCAGGCCGGCAACGAATTGAAAGTGACAACGAATGGATGTGGAAACTGATAGCATTTCGTTTGAATACCCGCTAATATTTTAACTTTTTTTATGACAATGTTTATCACGATACTGGTAAATGAATTTAGGTCAAGGTTTATGTTTATTATTATTATGTGTAATAATTTTGTTTCTTTTGCATTCTTCTCTATATCCTAATAGGGTACTTTACACAATATGCTGTATTTCATATCTATAGCCTAAATAAAAATATATGTTAAAAAATGCGAAGTTGAGTGTGATCAACTGTGTAACCCGAATTATTTAATACTAATAAGCCAATGTAAACCTTGTTAAAATAAAATAATCCCCCTTCTAAACTAAGTGAAAAGTATTGTCAGTGTCCTCACATTATTCATTAAAAATATATACAACGTCATTTGGGAAAGAGAAAATATTTTTTATTAGAATATAAAAGTGATATTCACCCGATTCTGCTTATTACATGTAATGTGGCAAAAAACAACAAAATATGACAACATACAAGGTAAAAAAACCATTTCTAAAATAGTTACTAAATATGATTGTGTTTCCACAAATATCCTTCATTATTGATTAGTACATACTTAACAAAAAAACATAGCCACTCTGAACTAATGACATGTTAGGTATATTGTATAATTATTACAGAGTGCGTGAGCTGTTAACGCCTCGTTATTCTTGGTACGGTGACAAAACTCGGAGATATCCTAAACTGTACATCAAACACCAAATTTTACGTGAAATATTTGACGATTTCATTTCGCTCTCTAACAGATCATAGTCTAGTAATTCGGCGACTGGAAGGCGTGTACTTTTTCTCAGCAATTATCATGTCACCTGCGAATGATATTTATAATGTGACCACTCCCGTCTCAGAGAATAGTTCATCTTCTGTATATCTAACTCACACGCCTTCGCTGTGTTTCCATTAACTAGTAGCTTGTAAAGTTGTTTGCAGCAACCAAACAAAATATTTGCACGTACTGTTCCAATGATGTAATACAGTTGCGGCGGTAGTATGAGAGAAGGTATTACGGCGTCGTCGACTTTTTAAGAATAACCGACCTCAGATTTTGATGGTGGCATGTGCCACGGTCGGGAGGTGACCTTGGTATCATTTCAAGCTTCTCTTTGATCACGATCGCAGCTGGTCCCTGTACCACAATGGGCCAAGTTCATACTTCTCACTCAGCGGCCGGCACGAAGTAGAACATTTTGTCATCGTGAAGAAATCTGTAATAAGAACTATTACAGGCTGCAAGATTAATCCACTCTTAGTAGGGAAATCGAGTCGTACATCATGTTTAAAATCTTCTAATATTACATATATGTGCATAGAACACCCACACCAGCCTTCAGCATCTATACCAATTCTTTAATTTTATGTTCTGCTTGTTCGTAGATTGTTGTTAACAGGGAATAGTTAGACGTTCCAAAATAGTAAAACGGTTTACAACTCATCCATGGCCGCATGATGATGACGATGTTACTCTTGGACGCCTGACACTTTCTGATGATCTATTTAATAGAGCCGAGACAAATATATGAATCTTCTGTAAAGTCTGTGCGCCGAAGGTGGTTATATTTAAATCATTATTCAAATTCGTTTCAGCCCTCCACTTCATCCACCGTATAGGAAAGTATAGTTGACTATTAGGTATTTTCTTTTTTTTTTTTTGTTAACGACGAAACAAAAATGCCAAGTATATAATTGGAAGGGTCAGTAATCGTTATTCTATTAAATGAAAACCTTTCTACCTGTGAACTCTTACAAACTGTCGGAATTAATTACACACACTGTGCACGATCTCTTCTGGGCAATCATGATGATGGACTAGAGGTCGCGATTTCCAAAACGTTGATTATCTATTGAACAGCTACAGCAGGGCGGCCTACACCTTGGAGTCGACAGCCTCGAGCCGCGCACGCCACGCGCGGTGGTGGGATTATTAGATGACCTACCTTAAGGTTATTATTTTTATTATCTTGCAAGAACGAACACGCCATATGTCAAGGTAGAGAGAGAGAGAGAGGTAGAGAGTGATTGTATAAGTGAGACTTTTAGCTAATGGTAGGAATAGAGACGACTACTATGTGGCCGCCGAGGGCGTTGGTGATTTCTAAATGGTGGTCGCAGCGGGGAGAGGAAATCAAACATGAGTAAGGCAAGTCACAGAAGTTGGTGCGTTGTTGCCCCATTAGCATGTGCGAGCTCAGAGAGTAGGAGGTTTGGTCTATATAGGTGCCCTACAGGAGTAGGTGGCGGATGATCAACGTTGTTTGATGAAGGTCCTGTCTCCACTGACGACATGCATTACAATTGTGGGTATGTTGAACTTACCGAACCATCCTGCTTGGGGTTGCAATATAGATTTGCCCGTAGGTGATGTAGGTGGGATATTAAACTACCTTAATTCCTGCGTGGAGGGTAATATTCGAATACTACCTTTCCTGGGTGGAGGGTAATATGAGAATACCTCATTTCCTGGGTGGAGGGTAAGATAGAATACATCCTTTCTGGATGGAGGGTAATAAGAATACTACCTTGCAATTAGTCAAGGTTATAATTGATTTGGAGGGGATGGGGCTGGGGTTAATGACATAGGGTTAATTACCCTATGGGTGTGGGGTTACCCCCACTCCTCCTATTTTTATGGTCTAGGACATTAGCTACGTCCCTACCCTTTGTCTGTATCTTGCTTTCTAGTACTACTAACACGGGACGGAGACGACCACGGACGTGGGGGAAACCCCTGCCCTCCCAACATTCTTGTGGCGGTTCTGAGCGACAGGACGTCCACCACCTTGTCCCCCGCCGTCATCCCTACGTCACTCCCTTCGTATCCTCGCATTAGCCAAAGTTGCATAAAATATGAACGTTAAGACAATATCCCAATCAAATTTTTGTTAGGAGAGCAGGGTTTGTGTAACTCCTAGTGGCATGCAAGCACTGTGTGCCACTGGTTATGCCACTGTTGATATGATTGTGCTTCATCAATCATGCAATTTGGCAATCTGGTTTCACTGACCTGCAATACAAATTCACAAAACGTGTTACACATAAGATATTAGGCCATACCCTAGCTAAGGTGACCATTATCCGGATGTCCCATTTCTAACTCCGGGTCGTCCTGAAGACATGTTTAAAACACCCAAATGTTACGGAACGTAGGGCACGCCTTCAAAGTCCGTTATCATTGGTGAAGAAAATTAAGAGCACATTTTACCATGAATTTCTGACGGAGCCCCTAAGACGACCACAACTATCGGACGCCTGTACTCGCCGTAGGCCTATAAATCCAATTTCATTTGAACCTACCCGCGTAATAAAATATTTACAAACCACACATCTGCGCAGGTCCACAGATTTGGTACGAAGCCTGCTGGCGAACCTAACAATAAAATGAGGACATATAGGGAAAAAGACTTACAAACGTTTGATACTATGTGACTGTATTCATGGCGAGTTATTCTGGCAACATAGGGTCCTCATTATCACTTTATATACTTGCTTTTTTTTTTTTTCCCCCTCCCTCCTTCGCTTTATTTCGTATGACCCTTCACCCCTTGTCAAATTGCCAAAAAAAAGAAACACGTTGATGGCATTGTAGATATTGACAAAATAGCCTACAAAAAACCACTTTAAACGTTGACATATCTTTTACACACACACAAACTATGTCGGACCCACGGCAGACGCGTAAGAATTATACATAGGGGCCAAACTTCACTCGCAGCAGACACACAACACTGTTAGACAACGTTGATTCCGGAGTAGAAAATGCTAACAATAAAGCATAGCATTTTCCAAAGTTCATTACAGATTAAACATACTCTGTACCGTACCGTAGGCGCGAGCTATGGTTTGTTTTGCCAGTTGACAGCACTGTGTGCACTGTTTTGTGCCACTTATGATGATGTGCTTTAAGAAACGTTTTTTAGCAAAAGACTCCTCCGTTATGTTTTGTAGGGGAAGGACGCTTATATTCTACCGATTATTCCTATAACACGTCTGGAAAAAAACATAGACACATGAAACATCTTGTAGTATTTAACCCCTAGCGTACACAACGGCATGTATGGGACCTTTTATTGTACTGGGGTTGTTCAAACCTCAGATTTATGTTAAAAATCATGATAGACACAAAACAGAAATGGACGTTCGCGAAAGTTTTCTCGCAAAATACAAATAGTTAATTATTATGTTTTTAACCTTCCATAAAAAGAATAATTATCCACGAGTTCATGAAAACAACTCAAGCCTAGGCCTACTGTAGCATGCCTTATGTATGTAATTGTTCATCATTTGATATGAATAGCAATTTTCGTTTAAAAAGTTTGCCGATGGGGATATCGAACCCTGACGAAACTCGGGCTTCCTTGATGACTTTTATTATTTTTATATTACATAGTTGCGTCTTGATGAATCTCGCTACAATTTAAATTTCGCTCACAACCACAATATTACATCATGTGTGCACATCGTCATCAATACGATTATTGAATAGTTTCCCCATGCACTTGACGGCAACATCACGAGATGACCTCGCCGCCCCGCACCTTTTAGATGCCATCAAACAGACAGGCAACAGTACGTACAGCTCAGCGGCAGGGCAGCCTTCACCATCGCAGTTCGGTCGGTGGTGTGTCCCAGGGGAGTGTTTTCGTTCTTGTTCTCGAAGAATATTGTCTGTTCTGTACAAGGACTGATACTATAGACACACTTCTCTGCTCCTGACAACTTACTGTAGGCCACGTCTACCCCGTCTATCGGTCTGTCTCGTTTATGCTTACGTAGTAATATCCCATCATCGATTTCTTGGCTTCAGGAACATCAATTACACATCGAGATCAAGACATCCCTTCATTTGTGGTTTCCGTCATATGTTGCTATCTTGTCATGCATATTCATGCATGCATTCTTTAACTACTTGGTCAGACATAAATGAGGAAGTTTTCGTTACTGCTATCAGTTGTCGAGAGGGTTGCCCTCTGGGCCTCAATAAGTACCAAACTAAGGGTTGCCCGTCTGTTGGTAATGGGTACCTTTTTCGTTTTGCTCGCTTTCGTCGTCCATTGTTTTCACTGATGTGGAGTCAATGCCCGGTTCCATATAACTTTAGTTGGATCACTAGTCATGAATGTGTTTACGTCCACGGTGGCACCAATACCTGATCGCAGGCAGTATTTGAGATTTTCGTTTTCTGTGCAATCTGAACGTTTCCCTTACGCACATCGAGCTTTGAGGGCGTATAGTCAATATACCACTTCCCTTAATGTAACGCTGAGATCAGACCTACACGTTCACAAGAAATCAACCCGGTTTCACATGTCTGGTTCTTTATACCGAGGTTTTAACTGTTGCAAAGTTACCCCTGCTTACATACATTATTCATTCTCCTCACGGTTTTTAATCTTGTCAGATTGTTTTTGTATTTACAAACATCGTTATAACGTCATCAATTGTATTCTGTCCTATTATCGAGCATATAGTTATAAAACTCATTATCCAGAAACCAGGGTCTTCTCGGTATGCTACCGCACGATCGTGAGCAAAACTTACATTGTATTTATTGACTCATTGATTTGCAAAATTGTTACCACAATCCCCAAATTTTTTTTTTTAGACCGTCAAAAAACATAGGCGATTCCTCTGCTTGTTCGTTGTATTTATCGCAAGTTGATAACACTACATCCGCAATACTTTGATGTAAACACTGTCCATTCTCTTAAACCTTAAGTTAAGTGTGACGGAATACAACCTGCAGCAAAACATTTAAAAACCTTTATACTGATTAATGTGGAACATTGTAGGTGGTGCTATTCTACTAATAAATCTCGTATTAGTTTGTTGGTTATTAGTCTCTAGATTGATAACCCTTTATCGTAGTATGTTGATGATTTTGGAAGCTAGGGCCCTTAGTAATCCTAAGTTATCCTCTTCGCTTGTTAGTTTGTTCTTAAGTGACATATTGTCTTCTGCACCTCCGCCTATTTCACACAGATGATTCGGGATGGCCCGATCATTCCTCCACAACATTTCATTTATTTATCTCCTGACTGGTTCTGTCTATCAAGCCTGAAACTTAAAGATATCGATGCAACTATGTATGGGATTAGGCCTAAGCCTCAGTCGTCACACACCACTGTTAAGGCACTATGAGTGGTTAGGAGTGCCTTATATTATTCACTATCAGACAGGTGAAAAGTTATTGACGTTTTTCTGAAGCAGCTCCGGCCGTACACTAATACCGCTCATGTGTAGAGGCACAAACATAAGTGTCCGGTGCCCCACACACCAATTTGAGCTGCCACATACCACATAAATGGTCTAAGTGAGACACGAAGTTTATTATACATCATTGACATCGAAATGTTCATTGGCTGGCTGCAGTATAACTCCCCCCCCTAGCCCCAATAAGAGAGATGCGGGGACAAGCTAGCGTATAGAAAAATAATAGCCTAGTTGAGAAAGTTGTAAGTCGTCACTAATATACGCACAAAAACAACATGTTACCGTTGAATTGATTGTGGGCCTTGCAGCACGAATTGAATCGTTGAAATTACGTTTTGAGCATGGCATACTTTTGCGCAGTGAATTTAAGCCACGACAGTTCAGAAATAATCGATTTGAATAAGAAACAAAAAAGAAATAGACCCCCTTGTACACAGAACCTTAGCTGCACTTAATAGGATATTTACTGTTGTTTGAAGGACTTATGTAAATTTAATAAGCGTAGATAAACAAGAACAGCTGATACAGTACATACATTGAAACAAAAATCCCCACCCCAGCTGATGCTTCAGTGATTTAGGACTAACAACTTTAAAGATTCTATACAATATTGAATTGCCTGCAGAGCCTAAGTTCAAATAGACCAGTCCAAATATAATAGATTGTATGCTTGTTTTTTTTAATCTTTAGTTTGCTACACCTCAACATTCGATAGCCCCAGACCAGGATTTCATAGTCGTGTTTCGCGTGCCGCTCAGCTTTGTGACAAAACAAATCCGTGCAACGAGTCTGGCTGATATCGCACCCGAAGATGTCGTAATCGAGTCTGAAATATATTATACCAAGTTAGAGTTTCATTTTATACTGCACACACATAGGTGTTCCTGACAAATTCCATGAACCGCTAAACTACTCAGTTACGAAGCTATCATAATATGAAAATATAAAAAGTTATTGCCAGATGAGGGTACTCCATTTATGGCCTAGGTCATGGGTCAGCAAAATGCTGAGGCACCAGGGCACAGGCGGGGAGGCGACCCAAACCCGCATAGTAAATAGGGATTAATGGGGTATCAAGCTAGACGGTTTGTTTGAAGCGCCACACCACCACCTCGGACTCTACAGTCCCAAGGAGGGTGGGCGGGCTATTGGCCTTATTCAAGTGAGTTACGGTCATGGACCATCAGTCCCTCCCTCAGTCTCGATCAGCGCCAAGTTGAGACACAGAGGATAAAAATGAAAAAGGACACGTTAAAAAAGCTCGATTATTCAATCAATCAATCAATCGAGTGGAAATTAAGTCACTAGGCCCGGCACTTTCAAGTTCAATTCAATGGCGGAGATGCCTTTTATGGTGTCCAGGATTTGCCATTTCAGCAAACGTGTCTGTTCGTTATCGGAACTGTTAGCATTTGCCTTGTGCACACCTTTTTGTGTGCCATCTTCTACCACTCCATAGATAGTAGCCCACTGTTATACATTTCACACACTTCACAATACGGAGTCTTGCAGAGAGAGTCTGACAACACAATAACAGCAGTGTTGTTAAACGCTCAGAAGGGTCCACAACATGTCACCGAAAATTCTGCACACCCAGAGTATTCTTGCATAACGTATGTACGTGCATTTCGCAGTAAACAACCAAGTCGAAAATCATGTAAAAACCCTCCAGTGACCACATTCGCAAGGGGATAGGACTTGACAGAGGATTGTTTCAGAATTGCTTTGTATCACCAACGCGCACACGAAATAAGAGCTCAACAATGAGGATTTATTTTTGGGGGTAATCACTCATCGCATTAGAGTGCACGGTAAAGCATTGGCGCACGCAGAAATTGAGTGTTGTCGGATCGTTGTAAAGAAATAGTGGCAAAACATCCAATATTAAATTCAGTTTCAAGGATACTGTGGAATGTCGGTAATGGATTTTTTAGCGTGCTTCAGACAGCTATTTCATGTTTGCCAATGTAAAATATAATGATATGTTCGGTGTCACTCAATCATCCTCATATATTAATCGGCAAATCAAAAAAGTTCTAACAGTCCCAAGGGCGCATTGGTCAGAGTTTGAAAAGTGGTCAAAGTAGTTCCACATCAAACATGGTGTGCTCCAGAAGATCGTCGAGCATATCACTCATTACATTGTGTCTCACTACTCAACTATGCTGAAAACTATTATGATTCGACCACGCTAACAACCACACTGCTTTTTCAAAACGCCGGGTCAGCAGACGTACTAACAAGCGCACGCACAGTTGAAGGTATGAGCACGTAATATGCACAATAGCTTTATTCGCTGATATCTTAACGCAAAACAAACTTGATTATACTCTATAACTCGTAGTGCAACATCATGTAGAAACATCGAACTCAATACAGCGCCCGATTTGATGAATACAATTATAAAACTACGTAATTCTGTCCGAAATTTAAAAAAATAGACCACTACTAGAACACGGAAAGGTAGAAATTTACACCTAAAGCTGCGGTGCGCTTTGATTGGTGTGAAAAATTAACTTGGCGAGCGGACGGCGAATTCCAGACTTCGACAAATGACCCGCACCCCCCCTTGAGCCCGGAATTTGTAATAGTAGGAGAGATGGCTTACCAGGCACTTGGCAAGAGAATATACAAACCAGGATAATTTCGCCCTTCCAGTGTTGCCAATTACCGCCAGCCAAGGCTGTTCCTTATGTGTGACTGTTTAACAGTTACTGTGAACGCGACACTTACAGCAATTCATGAGTGTCGCCTAGGGCCTAGGATTGAGGTCTTCTACATCAGAAATATCCTCATCAATAAAGCGAGTTATGCTTTACCCCTAAAACATTCGACCAACATTCGAGCGTATTTAATTATTTTGGGACGTTTCACACCATTTGTACGTCATCGACTTCGTTAACTACTCAGTAGAAAAGTGGACGTAGTTTTGTTTTGATGTAGTGTAGTTCCACTCATGTCACCACGAGGGTCGCGGCAGGTACACGTTAGATAGCACAAAACACGCCCAAAAAACCGACCCTTTTATTTATGGTTTAACCCACGGGCGGTAATAGGAGCTTGGAGGACCTCTCCAACGGGTTTTTCTTTGTCTTCGAGGAAAACTTCCTTTAAATAGACTCTTGTGGCGCTTCTAGTGCTACACACCACTTACCCCACAAGCCACTCTGTTGTTTGTTTTAAGGCTTATCTCCAGAGCACGTCCTTTACGTCCGATATTTTTGAAAGTCCAAACACGCTCGTAAAATGGCTAATACAGTGGGTTGAATGAATAGATGAACTTGAATAAAAAAGGAACAAAAAAAAAACTTTTTTTGGACGGGACTAAAGCGCTATATGGCCCAATTATATGCAAAATTTTGGGTCATTACTGGAAATGAATGTACTTTAGATTGCAGATATTTATTTTTAGCTCACGATTTTTCTTTATGCTTCAAAACACCTTTGTCTCATGGACTGAGTACAAGCGAAAACTAATTTTATGAAAGAACTTTTGATGAACGATTTTTTTTCGGTCTCGGGTTCACAAAACTCTTTTGTGTACCATTTGTGCACAAAAAGAAATCGTACATTCGACATTATTTCAGACAAAATTCTTTTCCCTCTAACTCAATTCCAGAGGACAAAGGTCATTCACAAGCAATCAAAAAAAATATCATAGCTAAAAATTCAAAACTATTGCATCTTAAAACATTCATTTCTCTAACCCCTGCGTATGGTCGCACCCAAAATAGCATTTAATGGCCACACAAAAAAGTAGCATGTCTTGTGTCCCGGTCCAAAAAAAGCGTATTTTTATTCTCCCTTTTTTATTCAAGTCCAGTCTTTTCATTCAACCAACTTGTACCATTTTTCGTCGTGACACTACTCAATTCGTCACCACCTCAATATCGGTAAGAGTGCTCTGGAATAGCCTTAACTGCATAACAAAAACAACAAAACAGAGTGCTTGGGTGTGTAGGCTAGTGCTAGAGTGCCTATGTGGCCGAAAAGGGCAACTGACATCATCAGTTGATATGAAATAACGCGTTCACGAATTTAGCTCATGGCAATCTTAGTAAGGCCCAATTAAAAATCTAATTTTCCTGAATTATGGTACTATTCTTACTTTATGCAAAAATTATGGGCAAATTTTCTTACTAAGCGTACGAAAGTGACGTCATTGTTTTTGGATTACTCAAGACGTGAAAGGTTTGCGAAATCGACGAGAAAAAAATGTATAGTCGCGTGTTCGTGTTTGACTTTCTTTACAAAAAATTATTAATTCTTTAAACTTGTCAAAGGCTATAACTAGGGATACGTAAAATAGCGTTTTGTACAATAGTGATATCAATTTTTGAAAACGCTACAAATTGCTATACTGTAATTAAAAGCAAAGGTTTCCAAGCACATGTTCTGCAATACTTTGCCATTGTAACATTTTTGTTGTATCTCATTTTGATTCTCAATATGGCAAATTAACTTTCTGTTACATAACAATTCACTAAAAGTATAATAATGTAACTCCATTTGTACGTTTTTGATTGTGAGAGAAAAGTAGGTGCTACAAAAGTCTGGTTTTACAAGTGAAGGTGCTATATTTTCAAAATCGAAGTGCTATTTTCACGCATCTCTAGCTACAACCGATTACACGCCCAGTCTGCACGGTTACTTTATCCGATTAATTATCAGCATGTTAGTTTGCCCAAGCCGAAATAATTGCATCATTGGTTTTATATTGCATACTGGTACACCCAAAATCCTACATCTATAGTTTAGCTTCCATGACAATAACACGAGATTGAATCACCCGGATATACCGGGTACTACCCAATGATACCCGGGTAAGCGGGTTGACAGTGTTTTGAAAAATTACGGTCACTGTATTACATAATAAATAATACATTTGGTTACAGCTAATATTTTACTGCTGTAAAGATCGTTCACAGGGCCGGAAACATTGTTTTACATTACAATATGATACAACATTTTCCTCCAGGATAATGTTATTTGGTCTTATTGACTATTTGGTATATTAAAACAATTACGTCAATGATATGCTTTCCATAAAATTTACTATGGGCCTTTTAAAAAGTGTTACATCAATTCAAATGCGCTCATCTTATATTACATGAAATGGAATGCACTTACATCTCCTATTCGACGTTGGTGAGCTCTAAAGTTGCCAGCACTCATTGCAGGAATATCGACTAGGCCCAAAAGCTCTTCCAGTTGTGTGTGGCCTATACCAATAGCGAGAGAACCCCACACAGCTCCATCGTTGGCCTTTAGGTCTTTTTCAGTTTCCACGCGGTACACATACTCGCAGAACTCGCATTTATGTACAAGTACCGATGAAAGACCATTCCGAACTTCTTTCACTAATGTAAATTTAGCAAAAGTACACTTTCTTGCGTGCTGCGCCATTTCACAGTACTGATTGGCTATGTGTGCAATATCAACAACGCGGTAACCTTTCACTGGAAGCTCTGTGGCCTCTGGAGAACAGGTTTCTGTTATCAAGGGTGGTAAATCCTCATCTTCGGATTCAATCGTTTTACTCTTTGAAGATGATCCAGCCTCAAAACTATACGAACAAAATTACATGTAAATAGACTTTACTTTGTAACTTGTGTATAGCAAGTTAAGTTTGATTTAATAACCCTAAAGAATAGAAAGCATATTGTAGGAAGGGCTTTTTTCGGCCGATACGCGTACCGGCTTATACAATTCTGGCTTAGGTACTGAAAAGTATACTAAATTCCGCGTTATTTCCACGTTATTACGCTATTTTGTTTAAAACGAGCATCTAGAAAATAAGTGTTGAGTATTTAATTACTAGGAAAACGCTTAAGTCCCGCCGCGTTGATGGATGAGCGAAATTTTTTTTAAACGAAAAAAGCGTAAAATTGCGATTTTTTTAATAGTTAATTTTCGATTACGCTCAAATTTCACACGAATATATTAATTCATAAAATTAAAGTTTTGTGAAAAAATCATTACAATCGGATAAAGCATGTAGGTTTTATTCGTCGAAGAAATGTTAAAAATTGAAAAAAATCGTAGAATTGCGATTATCATGAGAAATGATTTTTTCGATTGCGCTCAAATTTCACACGAATATATTAATTCATAAAATTAGGGTTCTGTGAAAAAATCATTAGAATCGGATAAAGCATGTAGATGTTAAAGGTCGAAGAATTTTTTAAAAATCGAAAAAAATCGTAAAATTGCGATTTTCATGAGAAATAATTTTTTGATCGATTTTTCCCCCCGTGCAGTTCTTCGTTCAGAGATTTCATAGACCTCCATAAAATTTCATCGCAATTGGAGTATTGGTTTAGCCGGAATCGTGTTCACAGACACACAAAAATACAAAAAAAAGAAAGAAAAAAAAAACATTCCGGATTTTTTTCTCCAGTGTAGTGAAATGGAATCTTCGCTTCGCTCGCTACGCTCGCGACGCTCATCCAATCACACATAACAGCTAACAGAATCTGTAGTATGGTGGTGTAGGCCTACTGACAATCTTTGTTTTAAAAACAAAAGTGGTTTTATAGACCATGGCGGATGGGGGAACGTCTGTTATATTGCACTTTGCACCCGTTTCGAGCAACACTCAACAAGTAATTATGATGGTGTTTGTTATAAAGAAAATTGATTACGTTTCACTGCTATTGACAGAAGTTAGAATGTAAGCACAGAAGTTATTTGGCTAGTGCGTTTTAAATTTGAACATTTTATATTGTTCTAATACAAATTTTGATAATTTTGTTTTGTAAATTACATAATACACTGTCAGGTAACCACCCTTGAAACAAGAGTTTCTGTGCCCGGAAGTGGTTAACCAAACAAAACAAAAGAATAAAATTGCTAGCTCAAAATCAACGGAAGAACACTAAACTCCAATTAATAAAATAAGAAAAATTAATATTAATTAATTAATCATGAAACATAATTAATTAATTAATTTGGTAAATGAATTTAAAAAAACCCTGAAAAACAAACTTAATTTTTTTTGAGTAGGATCAAAATGAATCTATCTACTAAATCATGAGATTAGCAAAATGAGTTTCCATTTAAAATATAATTAGTATCATAAAAAGAACAATTACATTAATTGTTAAACAGCCTGCCTACCTATGGATCCAATTCTACACAATGTTCTAAATACCCTTGGCTAATCCACCTGCCTAATTACATTTCTTTTTACCCTCCAAAATTTATAAAATAATAAGAAAATTGATAGTGAATTTTAATAAAAAAATGAATTTAATTAAGAATAATGAATTTGTGTACTCATCGTTTTACTGCGCATGAACGGTCGCGAGTTCGATTCTCCTAGCTCCGTTTACTCAGCTGGGAACGATGTCCATTTATCGCCGGCAATTTACAGCTGGACCATCACGAGTGGGGGGAACCAGATGCGCGCGCAGTTGGATACTCGCACACAGTTCGGTTTCACTGGTGAGCACACGAACACTTCCGAAGATTTCCGATCCGTGAATTTGGAATGTTTGATTGATGAATTACACTCGACGAATTAATTAATGATGTGTGATATTTAGTGTATCACTTAACTGTTCCAAAAAGGATGATTGACGAATTACACTCGGCGAATTAATTAATGATGTGTGATATTTAGTGTATCACTTAACTGTTCCAAAGGATGATTGACGAATTACACTCGGCGAAAATCAAAAGCTTCAAATTTTAGTTGCCGAAGATTCGTCATCAGCACTGTAGCTAGAAAAATTGAGAAGTCCCGGCCTTCTGGATTACCACCTTTTTTAACACAACACAAAGTTAGCGATGTTGAGTAGTGGTGCTGACAGTGAGAATAATTATTGGTTTGTTGATTCTTGTGTTTCAATTAAAAACTTTTTGGGAAATGTTCAAAAAAAAGAATGAAACTAAATAACTGAGAAAACAAAAAACAAATTAAAAAGTCCTTTCCCCAAACGAAGCAGTTTGGGAGCCGAGCCTAGCCTATTTTGCACATCAAAGTAGTAGATTTCAAGGCTACTGAATGATGTGCTTCCCTTTACGATCTTTTTGGCTATGAATACTCAGTATGCTTGGGCTCAACTGCTACAAAATCTGCAACAAAAAAAAACCTGCAAAAGGCCAAATATTGGTTTCATTTTTGCATCGGGGAATATTTTAATCAGTATGCTCTGGGTCGTCGTCGGGAACTTCCCCTTCCCTTTTTTGCTCCCTCCCCGACGGCGACGACAATGACAAAATGGACGGATGATGACACAGACGAAGACCAGGGGACGGGGGGGAACCACTGCCCTCCCCATAAGCTTGTGGCGGGTTCTGAAAAGCACGGGCCTGTCTGCCCACCCTTTACCCCCCGGGGTACCCTTACGTCCCTCCCTTCGCTCGATTACCCCAAGTTGCATAAAATGAGACGTTAAGAAATACCCAACAAATGCTCTAGCTAGAGCATCATTTATCTTTGCGGATCCTGTTTTTTTTATAACAACAAATTATGCTTATGCTTATTTTTATGCTTTGCAATTTTGGTGATGCCTTTCTTGAATCTAGACTAGGCTATTTTTAGTCTAGGCCCAGGCCCAGGGGCAACGGCCTCTGAGGTAAATCTTCAGGCTACCCTAGACCTATCCCTACTAGCCTAGGTCTAGTAAAAAAAAGTAGGGCCTAGAATGGGCCCTAGGTTTGGGCCCTATTTTGGTTTTCTGTGTGTATTTGAAGAATGGGCCTTACTAGCCCTAGGCCCTAGCCAGCCTACATTTAACCTCTACCTGGGGCCTAGATAGACGGCTCTCAGACTTACCTGACTTTATTCTGGCGGTTACCCCATCATCCCCCAGGGAAAGCGAATATTTTGCCTTTTAATTGATGCTAATGCTTCGCAAAACCTTTAAAACAGGCACAGTTTGACTGGCTAATGCCTCTTAACAAAACCCGAAACGTTTTGGAAACGGGCCCGATACCATTCCCTTAAAAAAACCAGAATTGGGTAGTTATGGGGCAAATCTGAGATCGCGCAGTACCCTCCCCAGACTGGCTCCTGCTCCTCACACAGCTCCAAAAAAAACGGTCTGGGAAATCTTTCCTTTTTGAATGATGCCTTCATCCAAGCCTTTTCACGGGACTTTCCGCTTGTGTGCGGTTCAGATCAAGTATCCGCCGCTCGATAACCCCTTTTTTTTGCGGCCTCAAGGCACTCCTCCTCTTCTTACCTGATCTACTCCCACGACATTTCTTCCCCCTGCCCCTCCCATCCCTTGCCCTCTTGCAGACGACACGGCCTACGGTTAAAAGGGGCGCACAGCGAGAGAAGTCACCCGCCGTCTCAGCGTCAATTTAAAAACTCTCAAAGCTTGGCTGCGTCTTTGGGGTATTGCGAACGCCTTAAAGCCCACAGCTTATATTTTTCTCACCCCCGGGCACAAAACTCATAAAATGTCTAAACGCCACTCCGTCAGTCCATCTGGGGCCTACGGGTACCCTAGCGGGTCTGCCAAGTACCTTGGAGTAACCTTTACAGACTTTCAAACTGGGTGGCTCATTCCCGGGGACGTTATCAACCTGCGGGGTTCGAGACTTAATTTATCGTGATGCTCGTAGGCGATTTTGGATAAGTTTCCGTACTTACGGCACCTTATAAAACTTTCACCCGTCCCCTTTTTGAATACGCGGCCCCGGCGCTGACACCCGTTTTTGGGAAGATATCCCCAAAACCAAACTTTCGGTGTAGCGAAGGATCCTTGCCGCACCCGGCGGTTCCTCCGATGAGGGGAAAGACGACGTGTAAAACCAAACGGGGCGCGAGGGTACAGCTCTCGATCGTCACCCTGCAGGGCTTGTCCCAGTCTTCACGCGGGCGGCAGGAAATGAACTTCACGACCCCGTTTCTTTTTGTTAATTTTATAATTGTCATGTTCTCTAGTTGTTTTTATGTAATTTAAATTGTCCCTTTGGGAATCACTGTGTCGGCACATTTGCCCTGCATTACCTTTCTTCCCCTTGGGCAGGAAAAATTTTAAATAAAATAAAATAGTAAGTCCACTTTTTTGCTAGCATTTCAATTGGGTTTTCCCAAGTTTTTGATCCCAACAAAAATTTTTTTTGAGGATTTGCTTTTTTTTGATAAATTTATGTCTATAACCTGCTTTGCTCTCGAGGATTCGGGAAATTTTGTTAGTCGGGCGGTTCGAAGTTACATTTTTGAAAATTTGAATGAAACCAAAAAATTTTTGCATTGTATAAAGACCTGGCCCCAAAACTTACCTTAATCTGCACGCATTTAATCTGCACAGACTCTTAGATTTCCCCTGGAAGCAATGTCTAAAATTTATCCAAGTATCCCAAAATTCATAAGTTTCAGATTATACTTAAAAAGCTTTCCTCTAAACAAAAGTCTGTAGATTTTTTTGGGATTTCTGGCATTCTCGGACTTAGGAAACCCAAAGTATCAGACAAATGTGCAAAATCAGCTTTCAAAAAAGGACAGCAAGACCGTCAGCTAATCTCCCTTCAGAAAAAAGTGCTTTTTGTAATTAAAAGGGCTTAAAGGAGGGGCAATATTCCGGAAAAAAGATCGAAAAAAATAAATTGCGCCAAATCAAAAAATAGACGGCAGCCTGGATCTCTTCACGTCGCCCCTCTCCCCTGAAGAAGTGTTCTGGTCTTTAAGAATCGGGGGACACAAACCCCCCCCACAGATATTTCTAAAGGGGAAGACCCCCCCATTTGTGATCATGTGGGGAAGTTTTAACTGTAAAAACGTTTTAGAAACCGTACAAAATATAGAGTGATAGAAACGATTTTTTAAATTAAAAAACCCGCCCTCAAAGAAACTTAAACAGACAATTCCCCGACAAACAATACCGTTTTTTAAATTTTTTACCTAAAAATAAACCCTTTTAAAAATTTAATTTGAAATTCATATTTATTTTGCAATCGAAAAAATTTGATGGGCACTGATAAAATTTTCTGTTGTGTGCCCCCAAAAACCCCAAAAACTAACTAACTTCCTGATGTAGTGGAACCAGAGCCCACATCGCAATCGGGAAAAACGTCCCGGAATGCAGGAACGTAGGGCAGCCCGAAGTCCCCCTGTTATTAATTCCGGCATCAACCCGGGGGTAATGTTTCTGACACACGCAATAGCACTGTGTACGGGCCGGTATGCTTTTTACATTAAAGCGTACTCAATTTGGGTGACTGGAAGACAAATGGTTTCATAATCAATTTCATGTGTACTCTTCAGAAAAAAAAACTTGATTATTTTTCAAAAATGGTGAATGCCCTACCGTAAATTTTAAGGGGGCCACGCTCTTGTTTACGAAAAGTTTCCACCCCTTAAACATAAATATTTAAAAAATGAACTTACTGACTTGTGTCACCGAAAAATTTTTTTTAACACAACACACTCCATAAAGGTGGACTGACTAAACTTTTATGGGATTTTAAATCTCTCTGGGAGGGCGTTTCTTTTTGTCAGGGTTTGTCGGTTTGTCGTAAATTAAAAAAATTTGCGTGGTCCCTTCCAGATGCCGCAGATTCCCAAAATTTGGGGGAATTTTGGTGACAGTTGCTCGAGACCGTGCTATGTTGGGAGCCTCCGTGCATAGGTCCCTTTATGTAGTGTAACATGCTGTAACCCAATCGATCCCCGGCAAATTCTTCGGAAAATTGGCCACAGTTTGTTTTGTCCATAGAGTTGAATCTTGGGTAATTTGCAGTAAAAAAACCCGGTGAGAGGGAACTCCCGTCAGCCTTTTGGGACTGCCTTGATTATTGTTTTGCTTTTTCAAAAAGAGACGGATTTGGGTTTCCAAAAAACTTTTTTATGCTTACCCCTTAAAGGGTTAAAGAACCTTTTACATAATAAACCACATTTCACATTTCAGTTGACAAGTCCAAAGGTATGGTAGAACCTGAACATTTTAAGTTCAGGTCAATTTTCAGTCAGATAAGTTTTTGTCTTATATTTAAGTATTACAAATTAAGTCCAGTTTATTTTTAGAACTGGCGACCCTAATTTGGGAACGATTATAAAACAGGAAATATTAAAATTTCATTTTTATTTTTGGCATGTAGGGAGGTAGGAGGTAGGAGGCCCGACATGTAAAAGAGTTTTTTTAAATAATTTAAAACCACCTTTAAAATGCACTTTCCTATGACCCTTATAATATTTCCCTTCCTTCCCAAAAAAGGTTTTGCTGTGGAGTCTGTGGGAAATTGTAAAGCTCTTATTTAGTGGAAATTTGGGGGAATTTGGTTTCCCTGATCCCATAAGATTTCATCGGCCCTTTTAGTGTTTTAAAATATATTTTTTAAACTGAAAACTAAACGACTAAAACCCATGGTTTGGGGTATCGAATTTGAGGTTAGCACGCTAAAGACCCACATTAATACTACTATATTTTACTGGCAATAAGTAAAGGCCTGCCAGTGCAGTGTTTTTTTTTCAAATTTTGAATTTAGATTTAAATACCATTTTTAAAAAGACCATTTTGTAAAGAAGTCTTAAAAATTCAGGTTTTAAAAGGGGGGTGGGGGGGATATCAAATTGAAATTTTGTTTTTTACTTTATTAAAAAGTTATAAGCTGAAAGTCAGTTTAAAAAGAAAAAAGTTGTTTATATGCAAAGCAAGATTTTACTTACAAAAAAAATCATCCGCGGTTTGGGGACAATCTAGTCTGAATATTTTTTGGGTTTAGGGGTGAAAGATTCTCTAAGAAAAAGGGAATGGATTTCTTAATTACTTTCATTTTCTTTGATCCCTTATTGTATAATTTCAATAATTTAGGTAAGGAAATGCAAAAAAATTTCTGAGTGGTAAATTTTTTTGCACTATATTTAGCGTTTTAAAGGCATACAAACCCCCCTTTTTGATGGGAAAGGGGGTTTCCTTCCGGGGTGCAGAGTTGTTGGGGCAGATTTCGATTTTAAGTATAACACCATTTAACCAATAAAGGGTGCCACCTTGGCCTTTTAGTTGATTGGCTTTGGGAGCTTTTAAACTGTTTTTTGGGGGAAAAAAAAGCTAGATCAAGCAGGATTTTGTCTGTGTCAGAATGGTTTGAAAAATCAAGATTGTCAGCATCTGTGACACAAGCCCATTTTATTATGATTGAAAAATTGGTCCCAAGACGTTTATTTTTTTTTCTTTTCTAAAAAATTTTCCACGCGTCTTCTCGTTTGTTAATGCTTCATCCCTTGACAGCGCCCCAATTTAACGTTTATGAGTTTTTGGCCTAGTGTCGGAAAACCTAAAATTTTTGGCGGTTGTTTGGTACCTCTTTTTTGCAGTGAAAACACACATCCTTTGTACCCGTAGTTAATAAATTGCAGTGTGAAGATCTTATACTATTTTGTTACGGTATCACTGAAAAAGTTATATTTTTTGTTTATCTTGTTGTGCAACTTTTCAACATCATTTGCATCACAACAGCTCTGGCATACATGTCAATTTAAAAAAAAAACATCATTGATGAAGGCAATATAATTAAAATCGACATCCCACTTCCTCGAATATTTCTTCCAAATTGAATGGTTATCACTTATTTGCCTCCAGATGACTTGGATACTGACGTTAAACGCTCGGTCGATGGTGATTTGTTTCTCAACCAAACGATTTTAAAATTGATATATCTTGAGGAATTCATTGTCAAAAAGTACGTTTACATTGTATTCAACGAGTGTATGTGCAATTGTTCCAAGGTTGATTAACTGTCGATAACGGAACTATTTACACAAACCAACGGGCTATTAGTAGGCCTTGCTTGGAGCCATGATCGGTCAATGTAGGCTAAATTTTGCGGCAATGTTTTTTAATATGATAAAATATTTTCATTTCATAGCTTCGTGCATAGTATATCCATTGTGGTTTCAAATAGAGTAGGAAAACGTCACAGTCTTTGTTTGGCTTGGGGTTAGTAAGCGGCAACATCTGTTGATCGAAAACTATGGTTGTGAGCCACAGTGTGGTACGCATGCACGCCTTCTTTTGCTGCTAATATAAGTTCTTCCTTACCTGCAGTTTTGGTATTGAAGAAAGACGTCAATTTGCTGCTTGCTGCGGCGGCATTGAGTGACTTTTGGTGTTTTTTACTTTTCATATGCTCGTTAATGTCTGATCGGCCACCGTGCGCGATGGAAAATGATGACTCACATTGAGTACAGCGGACGTCCAATTCGTCATTTAATCGCAATTTTTTAATGCACGGAAAGTCATTTTGTAGGTCACTATTAAATTTGCATTTTCGTTTTGGTTGCATTTCGCGACACAAAGATTAGATTAAACAGCAAGCGCTAAACCGGTAGTGTTCAGTTCAGTGGTGAAGTTCAACTGCGAGTGCGACTAATGAATGACTGAGTCGCTACCCTTGTTGCAAGTTGCGACCTGCCGCCTGCTGTGGCGTGCGGGTGGCGGTGAGTCATACACAAGGACTGGGCCTTCAAATTCCAACTCGACACCTTCTCGCGGTTTGGCCCGTGAATAGGGGAGTTTCACTCCCTGAAACTAATTGCGAGCTCTGGGTCGTCGTCGGGGAACCCCTTCCCTTTGACAACCTCCCCGACGGCGACGACAAAGACAACAGGGACGGATGATGACACAGTCGGAGACGATAACGACGTGGGGGAACCCCTGCCCTCCCCATAAGCTTGTGGCTGGTTCTGACCAGCACAGGCCTGTCCACTCCTTGTGCCCCCGCGTCATCCCTAACGTCCCTCCCTTCGTCTCGATTAGCCAAGCTGCATAAATATGAGACGTAAAGAAATACCCAATCCAATCAAAAAACTGAGCGGCAGGGAGGAATACAAACCCGACATCTTTTACGTACATCGAGCCCAAAAAGTCGTACAGTCTTGGTTATCATGGTTTTAATAATAGCCCTTTGTAAAAATAATAATTTTGCTATTATGTTTTGTATATTTTTTTCAACATTTTTGTTGTAAGTCAATAAAATCCGGTACTTAATCAGCATTAGGGAATTCCGGGACTTTCATGTTTTTCAAAAAGTTTCGGACGGGGACAGAGGGAAAAAAAAACGGGACGTCCCCCGGCTAAAACCCTTTAGTTTTGTTAAAGCACATTTTACAATTTTTCCCTAGTAAAAGAAAAATCCCGAAAATTAATATTGCTACAATGTAGTGTCGTCAGATGACCTACTGCAACTTTCAAAAAATTTCCCCTAACCAATTTTTACACACCAAAAAGAAAGCTTACAGCACCACTGTCTTCAACTCATTTGAAAAAAAGCAAAGCACCTTTGCGTGCAGCGTCGATATGACCTCGCCCCCCCGCACCTTTTTTACTACTACCCGCATGCAACAGCAGAGAGCCTCGCCCGCAGTCGGCGGTTGTTCTTTTCCCCCGGGGGAGTGTTTTGTCCGCGCTCTTTTGTCTGGTCTAATTGGGCCTCCCAGCGCATGGAGTTAGCTTCTGTTGCTGCTGTATGTTTGTTGTTCAGTCTGATGTGTCCCGTTCTCATTTATCATTTTTTTTGAAAGTTTGTCACTTCATAAGGTTGTCTGTTCAGTCCAACTGGAAGGTTTAGTTTCTTTTAATTCTGTCCTGTGTCAGAGCAGCGCTGTAATTTCAGGTTTTACTCCTCTTTCCCTCCCCTACAGCTGAGGATTTTTGTTTATAAAATGCTAGGTGCTGTTTTAATGGAGATTAGAGCCTTGACACGGTTTATGTGCTGTCCTTTTTTTGCTCTTGTTCGGCCTCCACAGCACATGGCGTTGGCTTCTGTTTCTGCTGAATGTGTTCAGTTAGATGTCTGTTATCTTTATCAGAATGTCTGTTCCGTCCAGACTAAAAGGTTTTGTTGCTACTCAGTAAAGCATTTGTTATCTCAGTGTTGTTCTCCGTCTATTCCGTCCACACAGGTTGTGCAGGTGTTAGGTTCTGTTTAGTGCGATATGTTGGTTGACCCACTAGTGGTGCTGGTTTCTGTGCTGTTTTTTTTATTGTTGTTTCGAGGTATACATTTAATTTATAAAACTGGTTTAAATTATTGAAGTATTAATTTTTTTATTTTTTAATATTTCAACTCGCAACCTTCTCGTGGTTTGGCCCGTGATTAGGGGACTTTTTCTCCCTGAAACCAATGGCGAGCTCTGGGTCGTCGTCGGGGAACTTTCCCCTTCCCTTTGACTACCTCCCCGACGGCGACGACAATTGACAACACGGACGGATGATGACACAAGCAGAGACGACCACGACGTGGGGGAACCCCTGCCCTCCCCATACGCTTGTGGCTGGTTCTGACCAGCACAGGCCTGTCCACCCCTTGTCCCCCCGCGTCATCCCTTACGTCCCTCCCTTCGTCTCGATTAGCCAAGTTGCATAAATATGAGACGTAAAGCAATATCCAATCAATCAATTTTATTAAGTAATCACCATGTGAGCACTCTACTTCTTTAACTTGTTTATTTTTAGGCTTTCTACACATTTTAGTGAAGTGTCCAAAACCTTTACAGTTGTAGCACTCCTTTTTAGAGACCAAACACTTATGTGGTTTGTGTCTGGTTCCACACCGTCCACACTGGTACTTGTCATTCGACATACCATTACCTTCTTTGGGTTTGCTTGTAGTCGGCTTGAACTTATGCCCTGACCTTTTGTCAGGTTGTCCTGTATTATTTTTACTTGAAGTTGGCTCAACTCGCTCGACCTGCACATTGAAACAGTTTTATCAAGACTTATATAGTCGCGCATCTTCCAGTAGACGTTCTTGTATCTTCTTATTCCGTATTCCAAATATGATCCTGTCTCTTATGACTCATTGTACATCATTTATCATGTAAAATATCTAGACCCGGATTCATGTACATCCTGGGTATAGGTGGTATAACCATGGTATAACGACGGTATAAGGACTGGTTAAGTCTAGGCAACTCATATCCAATTGAAACTTTCCCATGCTACAACAAGCGCACAACTAATGTTATTTTACACCTTTCACTGCATCCACAGCCATGTAAATCAACAGATTATCAAAAGAACATCGAAAATTTGCCCAGGTTTCTGTGCAGTTTTCGTGAGATCTGAGAATGAAAGAAAGA
>JAMZAV010008710.1:0-25220 GCA_024449915.1 Sweltsa coloradensis | reverse complement strand
CGCGAAATGTTTTGGTTACTTTGCACAGTGTTTGCTATCCTTTTTCTTTTTTATATATTATATTGAACATGTTCATGAAAATTTAAAAGATGGTCTATAATAACCCCCAAATACTTAACATTTCTTTGATAATCTAGTTCAGACCCTTTGCTTTATGTTATAAACACTTTACGATACATTATTGGATTAGCGTAGCGAGCGAAGCGAAGATTCCATTTCACTACACTGGAGAAAAAAATCCGGAATGTTATTTTTTTTTTTTTCTTCTTCTTTCTGAATTTTTGTCTGTCTGTTAACACGATTCCGGCTAAACCGATACTCCGATTGCGATGAAATTTTATGGAGGCCTTCGAAATCTCTGAACTAAGAACTGACACGTTTTTGAGCGCAATCGAAAAATTATTTCTCATGAAAATCGCAATTTTACGATTTTTTTCGATTTTTAAAAAAATTCTTCGACTTATAACTCCTACATGCTTTATCCGATTGTAATGATTTTTTCACAGAACCTTAATTTTATGAATTGATATATTCGTGGGAAATTTGAGTGTAATCAAAAAATTATTTCTCATAAAAATCGCAATTTTACGCTTTTTTAAATTTCTTCTGCTTAAAACACCTACATGCTTTTTCCGATTATAATGATTTTTTCACAGAACCTTAATTGTAAGAATTAATATATTCGTGTAAAATTTGTGCGTTATCGAATAATTATTTCTTATGAAAATTTCAATATTACGATTTATCCTTTTTTAAAATTATGATTAATTAAAAAAAAATAAGTTAATTTTTTATTTAATTTGATTTAATTTTAAAAAAATTTCAACAAAGTTCTGATTTTTTCACAGAACAACAGAAAATCCGCAAAACACATGGCAGCTCAATTCACCAATTACGCTCATCCAACAACGCGGCGGGACTTAAGCGTTTTCCTAGTGTTTAAGCATATAAAGTCGACACACCGGAAGCTCTCGTTACGTGCTCCAGATGCCGATGCATCGACTTTATGAATGGTGTATACTTTAGTGTGTATTACACAAAGCACTTATGTTTTAGTGTGTTGTTCTGTATAACAATGTCAGTTTTATCTCGCCTCGCGTTCTCTCAATGTTTTGTGCATTTAAGAATTCACATATGCAATTTCTAATTTTCTCCAGAGCGTTGTACAACTTAATGTAAGTACTTACGAGAGTGAGAATACAAACATGTCTATAGAATACTCTTAAATTCAATCAAATTCCAATACAGATAGTTGAAGTTCGTGCGAAAGGCACAATTTAGAACGGAACGATAGAGGAAGCGCGTCTGCAACACGCTTGACTAGTCTTGTAGATCGTCTGGCCGGATTGGGCCGGATCCACCCCATTGCAATCACAATAGTAGGAGCGGTACGGGAAATAACGTTGCATATTAGTATAGAAGCAAGCTACTTTGCACAGTGTTGTTGTATAGGACCCTAGGAGTGATTTGACTCGAAGCTTTGTCAGCCAATCAGAACGACTCTCGTGAAATGCGTTGCAACGCTGCAAAAGTTGATCCGAGCCCAACTTTTGCAGTGCTGCACGCCAACCATAACCTCTAAACAGTGTTTATTGTGAAATATGTCCCTACTGCTTTGATTTTTGTTGTATTCTCTTACTCATTATTTCACATCAACCTGTTTGAAGTGGAATCAACAGACGAAGGTAGGCCTAGTCAATTCATGAAAGTTAAAATAAGTGAAAATCACGTCCACTAGATCACAAATTTCACTGCATTGCAGCAGCAGCACTGCACTGCATTGCGTGAAATCCGCTACAAGGTCGAGTACGCACCTTAAGGGTTCAGAATTTGGCCATTTTCCAAAATGGCGGCTAAAATTGGTAAATTTCCAAAATTAGAACACGAATGCTGAATAGAGGTCGTTTTCGCATGATTTGGGTGTGGAGAAATCGACGGTAGCCATGCCACGGTCGTGGTTCTCGTCGGTTAGGCCCTGGTGCCGCCATTTTAAAATTTCAAGGCCAAACGCAGTAACGGTTTGCATCCTGGAGATGTAGTTGAGTTGGGTGTCGTTTTCGGGTATTTACGCGTCTAAATTCTATAGTGGCCTCTTATGAACGTCCTACATGAAACCCTTTTCATAAAGAATAACCATTTTGGAAAATGGAGCACGCCCTTAGGTCCCTGCTTATCTATGAACAGTAGGGTGGAGTGAAAATCGATTTTCCGAGTATTGAATTCTAATAGGGCTCAAAAGTTGCATGCTTATTAACGGAAAAATATTGAAAAAATCATATTCACAAAACAAATCAATGCAAATGCAAATGCAATGCAAGCCCAAATCCTGGATCTAGAGCGACGGTCGTTGCCCGTAGCCAAGCGCCAAGCGACTGTGCTTAGGCGACGACGAACTCCGCACTGTTCATATACATACATACTATACAGCTATTCGAGTTTTGGGTTTTCAGCTATCTGCACACGCCGCCCCGAAAGATTTGCAATCTTGTAACTCGGTATATGACCTGATAATTGTGGTCCGTGACCTCCCCCTCCCCAAAAAAACGATTCGATAACCCGTTCTGTGTTTAAAAAAGTGCCCAACATCGTTGAAATCCTTTCGGCTGGCTGGCTGGCTAGCTAACTGGGGGTTTAATTCTCCGCGGAAACTTATAGATTCTACAGAGAAAACGCTACATTTTAGAACAATGAAAGTTGGACCACACTCAGATGTACCTCAGACGCAGTGCCCTTTGCTTTCTAAACCAAAATCGGGTAACAAGGACAGGAGGAAATCAAAATTTTGGATTATAATCAAAACACGTAATTACTTAGGCTAGGCGTAGTAATTTGTACAACTTTAAATTAAACGTGCTATTAACCACAAATATCTAGCGTCAAAAACACAAGGGGCTTAATTTGGGGACCCGTTCGCAAAACAATGTTTTTTTTTTAAATTTTGAACTGAAATAATCATTCAAAGAAAACACTACAACTGACAAGTGTCAAACGTGGAAAACACTTCGTGTCGGTGACACAAAGTGTCAGCAGCAGCGAACAGCAGCGAGGGTGAGAGAGATATATATTGACTTGACTTAAAGGTGGGCTACATAGGACTATAAAACCCTTTTGACCATAGCCAACCTGTACAACATGTGATACATAGGTATTTTATAATATATATGTAAGTATCTACATACTGATAATATACTAATAATACTTATTAATTATGCTAATTAAGATATAAGTCATCATAACTAATTGTAACACTGCCATACATCACCATGCTCTCTTCTCTTTTCTTTTTATCGAATTTTCATGCTCTTAATATTGTCTGTATCAAGTTCATATAAGTTGAGTTAGTGTTATGAATCTTATGTCTTAGTTATAGTTCTTAGTGTTATTATTGGTTGCAGAACGCACAACAGTGTGAATGAGCCTAAGGTTCGCTTTCTTCAACCTTTTTAGAATTGGAATGGAAATGTATATTTTGATTTTGGTTATGAATAAAGAAATAATAAAAAAATAAATAATTATTTAACTCTACTACTACTACTACAACAACTACTACTACTACTACTACTACTACTACTACTACTACTACTACTACTACTACTACTACTACTACTACTACTAGTTGCTGCACTACACCAGTGTCCGTCTATTTACTTGTTGATAATCTATCCATTACAATGGCAGACGACGAGTGTATGTTTACATTATTAGACAGCAGTGATGACATTGATAATAGCGTTGGACCGGTTGTGGACTCGGTGATGACGGTAAATTTCAGTGATTGTGTGTTGAGTAAATGCAGTGGTTTGTACAACTCTTTATTTCTCAATATTAGGTCAATGAGAAAGAATTATGATGAATTTATAAACTATGTTCAAAATGCAATCCAATTAATAGATATTATAATATTGGGTGAAGTAAATATTAAAGATGATGAAATACATCTCTTTAAACTTGGGGGATATGAAATGTTTACGACACTTCGTAAAACAGGAGAGGTGGGGCTTGGTTGTGTATGTAAAACAAACTTTGAATTTCACATTAATTACTACTATTTTCAGCTCTTTTGAAGGTATAACAGGAAATGTTATTTTGGATGGGACTGTCACACGGCTGGGGGCTGTGTACAGGCCTCCAAATTATCGATTTTCGAGTTTTATCGCGGAGATAGATCAATTGTTTAGTGGCGTAGACGATAAGGGCAGATACTTTTTTTTGGGGGATGTAAATTTGAATTTTTTTGAAAATGCATCGAATCAAGTAGAAATGTATATAAATGTAATGGCTAGTCAGGGGTTTGATGAGGTGTATTTTAAATGAAACAAGGGTGGATTGCAGGCTTGACCGAATTATAAAACCGTGTATAGACCATGGTTTCGTTAGGGTAAATAGTAAGTGTGATGACGTAGTATCTGAAATTTGGGTGAGTCAACAATCTCTGATCATTACGTAATATTGTTTGGGAATCGGTAAAGTGGAGGCAGGTAGTAAAAACATCGGGAAGTCAGATCGTGTTGACAGTGAAAAAAAGGTTATAAATGAAAAAAAGTTAAGGGAGGCAATACTTAATGTAAATTGGGAGCAGTTATTGCACGTCTCTGATCCAAATGTATTGTATGAAAAGATTGTGCAGCAATTTAATCCCTTATATGAGTCTAGTACAAAAACATGACGTGAAATGACAACATAAAAGAAATGACAAACCCTGGATTACGAGGGAAAATTAAGGATGATATGTTGAAAGGGATAAAATTTATAAAAAGTGGAAGCATTCAATTGAAAATCATTTTTATAAAGATGAATTAAAGGGCTGAGAAATTTAGTAAATAAGAAAATAAATACTGCAAAATTGAGTTACTTGAAAACTAAATTTGATAACTGTAAACAAAATATGAGGAAAGTATGGAGGGAAAAAAATACTGAAATTTGGTAAGAAAAACAAGAATTCTGTAGAATACGTTATATCTAAACATATTGGGCACTGAGTATCCCTCGAATGAAATAGCAAATGAGTTCGCCGATTTTTTTAATGAGGGTGTACGTAGTATTAAACATGATTGTTCTATAAAAACATGTGATTCCGAGTGGTCGAGCTACAAAATCTCTTTATTTGAAAAGAGCAAGTTCAAGAGAAGTGGAAAAAGATAATAAAGGAGTTTGATGCAAAAAAAGTCCCGGTGCAGATGGTATTCGAATGAAAGACTTGCAATTATGTGCTGGAGTATTAGCCCTGTAATTGCCCATCTCTTAAACCTGTCTTTCTCGTGGGGTTTGTCCCGCTCCCATTAAAGCGCTCGATTGTTAGACCTTTTTTACAAAAATGGCGATCACAAAGATTTCTCTAACTATAAGACCTATTTCTATTTTGCCGTCAATAGAGAAAATAATGGAACGGTACGTGGCAGATTTGCTAATTAAATACCAAAATGATTTTAAAATAATTGATAAAAAAAATATGGGTACCAAAAAGGAAAAGTACAGGGAAACTGCTTGACGACTTTCGCAGATTTTGGGTAAAGGGGGCGTTAAACAAAAACCCTTTAATGTTTTTAACATTTTTATAGATTCAGCAAAGCTTTCGACACGTTGTTGCACAAACGATTATTGCATGCTTTAGATATAGTGGGAATATCGGGGCCATCATTAGACTGGTTTCAAGATTATCTTTCAAACAGTCCCATGGCTGTTAAAGTCAATAATGTTCTAAGCAAAAATGTTGAAATCACGTCAGGAGTTCCACAGGGATCTATTCTGGGCCCTTTGTTTTACCTCATTTATGTGAATGACATGTTAAGGAAGTAAAGAATTGCTTTGCATTTTTGTACGCTGACGATACAGCGCTGGTGATAGTTCAAAAAAAATCTAGAAATTGCTAAAAAGCTATTGCAGCGTGATTTTATAAATTTGTTGAGATGGGCTCACGATAATGGCTCAAAAATTTAAATTTTTAAGAAAACCAAAGTGATCTATATACACACTCCCTTTATGCCCCATCAGAAAATAGAAATTGTGTTCATGAAAACGCCTGTTTGCATGCAAATCATAGAACGGGATTACTGTCAAAAAATGATAATTGTATGTGTAAAAGATACCTAGAAAATGTAACAGAATTTACGTATTAGGTGTCCTAATAGATCACATTTTCAAATGGAGTTTTCGTATTGAGAAATTATGTAATCGGCTTAGATCAGCTTTGTATAGTATTAAAACTCTAAAGCAATATGTCAAGGGGGTGTTTTGAAAGTTGTCTATCACGCTCTTGTAGAGTCTATAATTAGGTATGGCTTACTAGCATGGGGTGCTACATCCGGTACATATGTGCAAGATATTGTTAACATTCAGAAACGTTTTTTTAAGATCATGTATCCTCACAAGTATGACATAAATGGTAATGTAGGTTTAATGTTTGTAAATGAACTACATGAATATATGATACTAACGAATAACTATTTTGACAAAGATTACTTAGCTGTGACGCAACATACATACGATACAAGAAATAGAGATAGATTTTTAATACCGGCAACCAGATACAACACTTATGGAGATCAGGAAAGAAAAATTATTGTACCTAAATTCTTAAATACCTTACCTGACAATTTAAAATCATTAAAATCTATGAATGAGGTGAAGAGGAAAATAAAAGAATGGATAAAAAAAAGGGAATGAATATTTTGTCTATGATTTGTCTTTGTTTTTTGTTTTAGAAGTTATGTAATCTTTGGTGGGGTGGTTATATGGTAGTATAATGTTTCTTATATTGTATACTATTGTGTTACTCTTTAGTTTTAGAATGTTTTTCATTTTTTTGTTATCTGATTTATTGTATCACGACCCAAAAAGAGAGTCAGAGATATTGTTTATATATGTTTTGTTGTTAAAGAGACTCTGCAGAAAAAGCTACTAAGTAGTTTTGGGGGTCTGAAATTGCTGTATTTTGTATTTTTTCCAAAAAAAAAACAATCAAAAAAAAAAAAAAAAAAAAAACTACTACTACTACTACTACTACTACTACTACTACTACTACTACTACTACTACTACTACTACTACTACTACTACTACTACACTACTAACTACTACTGGCCTACTACTACCCACTACTACTTATTATTAAAACTCTAAAGCAATATGTCAAAGGGGGTGTTTTTAAAAGTTGTCTATCAGCTCTTGTAGAGTCTATAATTAGGTATGGCTTACTAGCATGGGGCGCCCCACATCCGGTACATATGTGCAAGATATTGTTAACATTCAGAAACGTATTTTTAAGATCATGTTTCCTCACAAGTATGACATAAAAGGTTATGTAGGTTTAATGTTTGTAAAAGAACTACATGAATATATGATACTAACGAATAACTTTTTTTGCAAAGATTACTTAGCTGTGACGCAACATACATACGATACAGAAATAGAGATAGATTTTTAATACCCGGGAACCAGATACAACACTTATGGAGATCAGGAAGAAAATTATTGTAACCCAAAAATTTAAATACCTTACCTGACAATTTAAAATCATTAAAATCTATGAATGAGGTGAAGAGGAAAATAAAGAATTGATTATAAAAAGGGAATGAATATTATTTTCTATGATTTGTTTTTGTTTTTTGTTTTTGAAGTTATGTAATCTTTGGTGGGGTGGTTATATGGTAGTATAATGTTTTTTTATATTGTATACTATTGTGTTACTCTAATTTTAGAATGTTTCATTTTTTTTTATCTGATTTTTGTATCACGGACAAATAGAGTCAGAGAATTGTTTATATTGTTTTTGTTGTTAAGAACTCTGCAGACAGCTACGTAAGTAGTTTTGGGAGTCTGAAATTGTTGTATTTTGTATTTTTTCCAATAAAAATCAATTTAAAAAAAACAAAAAAACTACTACTATTTTTACTACTACTATATACTACTACTACTACTACTTACTTATTTAGAGGTTATTAGAAAATGAGATATAGAACTAATGTGATTTTGATGTAAAAGATTTGAATTACTAATATTTATTTTTTTTGTTTAAATTTGTTGATGAATTAATAATTTTTTGTTTTGTTCAATACGAGAGTCAAGACTACAAATGTTGTAAAATGTATAACAAATTCCCACAGAAAGCTACTGCTAGCTTTGTGGGGTTTGTCAATTCTGTATTTTTAAATTTTGATCAATAAAAGTTTTCTAAAAAAAAAAAAAAAAAAAAAAAAAAAAAAAACTACTATATATACACTATACTATACTACTATACTAACTACTACTACTACTACTACTACTACTACTACTACTTACTACTACTACTACTACTACTCTATACTACTACACTACACTACTACTACTATACTACTATACTACTACTACTACTACTACTACTACTACTACTACTTAATACTACTATACTACTACTACTACTACTACTACATCTACTACTAATCTACTACTATATCTACTCAGTACTACTACTAATACTACTACTAATTACATTTGGTCAACTTGATAAAATAATTTGCACTTTGTGTTTGTAGATTTGCAAAGCTTTCGTACTTAAATTGGACATTTTACTTGAAATGTTAGAAAAGCCGTGTTCGGGGGCCAATTCTTTCATGGTTTAGAAATTTTTAAATGAAAGCGACATTTAGTTAAAATTGATGTGAATTTAGCAGTAATTATAAAATTAAATACGGGGTGCCACAAGGCTCAAATTTTTGACCAACCCTTTTCTTTATATATTTAAAAGTATGCCCAAAAGTGTTTAGATATTGTAAGTATATTATACCAATATACTGGTGGTAATCACGCATTAGACTTGCTCGTAGCATTAACACAATTAAAACAGGATCTCATTTCACAAAAATGGCTTCTGACATGGGTCTAGTTGTAAATTAGAAAAATAACAAATGGCATTCATGCGCCCAACAAACTAAGTGACGTTAAGATTAATGTACAGTGGCACACCGCATTTGGGGCCAAAAAACGGTTGTTCTACCGTCCAAAATTTTAACATTCAAATGTTTAATATCCGTCATTGTGTAGTTGTCCGTCAATTGTCGAGGTTAAAAAATACCAATACTTGGGAATTGTGGTAATAACACCTTTTTCTTTTAATTACACGTGGCAAAAAAAATTTTGCAAAGTATTCGAATATCGTCTTTCTATATTTTTCAAATACGTGACCTATTCTCTTAATTTTAAATGGTTTACTATGCCTTGTTCATTCATATTTGTCGTATGGAATAACTGCTGGGATCGGCGTCACACTCACTCTGTCTCCTCTGGAAGTAATGCAAATTCTATTGTGCCGCTCTTTGTTTGCTCAAAATGTTGTTAAAAATTATAACACTATTCAAACTTCAATATTGTAACATTCTGGCCGGTTTCAGCAAATGTATTTTTATATTTATTATTAACACCTTTTGAATATCAAATCTGAAAAGATAAAGTACTACCATACCGGATGGAAATGATTGTATGTAGGTTCCCGTGTGTACACCAACTACGGTTTGCGTTTCATACTTATGCTGTACCGGGTTATGCATGAATTGCTGAAAATGCAAAACGTCAATACCTTGCAAAATTAAGGAAAGTTAAAAAATTATTTTATTTAAAAAATTGAAAATAAAAGTTACTTGTGTTAATAACCTCCATGATTCATATTTCAATCGTAAAAATAATCGTTAAAAAATAATGAAATATAGTCATTGTGGTGTGGGTGCGTGGGCTCGAACTGTCATCATGTTTAATGTAAAATGTGCTATTTGGTGATGTTTGACATGGTTTTTTATGGTTGTGGTGAATTGGTCTTTAAAAAGCTTAATCAAGCCTTTTTCAGCTGTTTCTTTGTTTAGGGTTGTTACTTATTTATTTCAATTGGTATTATTTTTTATTTATTTATTTTTGTTTGTTTTGAATTTTGTTGTATCTCAATTTATTCTAGGGAATATTTAAATTCAATGTGCCGTATTAACAGAAATAATCAATTTAATTTAAATTTTGTTGTCAAGAAACATACTGTCATGGAATATCATCTGTATGACATAGAAATGATTCCAAGGGGTTGATTTATTGTTTTACTATGTACACACGTATAAAAAGATTTGAACCTGCAGAAAAAGCTGTTTTGTAGCTTGCAGGACAATCGATTGTACTGTAAATAAATGTTAATAAAAGGCAACTTAAAAAAAAAAAAAAAAAAATACTACTACTACTACTACTACTACTACTACCTACTACTAACTACTCTACTACTAATACTCTACTACTACTATACACTACTATACTACTACTACTACTCTACTACTACTACTACTTTCTACTATACTTGTCGCACGCCAAAACTCGTGCTAAAGTGAGCCTTAAAAGGCGGTTGCCGGCTTGCTGCAGTGGTGGGGGTGTGGGGAGATAGGTGCCCGGATGGCTGTAGCGAGCTTAAAAGGGGCCACTTTTTTTTGTTCCCCCCGGCGAGATGGAAGGTGGGGGGAAAAGGGGAAAACAAAAAACCCTTTAAAGAGGAATAGGGGGAAAAAGAAGCGGGAACTCATTTTTAAAATTTAACCAAAAACTTAATTTAATATTGTTTGAAAAAAAAAAAGGGTAGTTAAGGTGTGGTCATAAAGAAGATCAAAGTAATTCTAGATAGAGTATCGAAGGTTTCAAACAGTAATAATATTCCGGGCCAATATTATAATTTGACGGGATAGATTGCCCAAGGGCATGAGCCACAGCCCCAACAAGCCGATTCCTACAGCCCCACCATAAAACAAAAGGGAGGCCCTAGATGTTGCAAAAAAGAAAGTACATGAAAAGCTTCATGAAGTCGGTGATTAGCTCGGGAATGGGGGGTATCGGTCCCTTAGTACGGGGGGGCTACACTTTGAAATCAGACTTTGTTCACCCGGGTTTACAAGTTTAAAGTAGGGCCGTCCGGTTGATAACCTGGAAATGGAACAGGATACCAGATAAAAAATTCACTAGGTTACCATAGGCGACAAAACATTGTAAGAACATGAGCACAAAATTAATTTAATAAAGAGATAGTTTCCTTGTAAAGTAGGGTTAAAACTTGTTCAACTATGTGCAGTTGCAGGGCCCTGAGTAACACTAATAAAGTAAACAGTGAATAAAATTCCCATATTAAATGGAGCATAGATTAAAAAACACATGATAATTTTTACAAATAGTTGAAAATATAAAGGTATGTAAAGTGGGCCCATTGTAAAACATGTGCTCTGAAAATGAGGGCCTTCCCTTACATCTAGGGTAAATAGTAAATAATAAATAAACAAAGTACATGGGGCATAATATTACAAAGGTTGATAAACACCTATAAAGGGTTTAATTATAGAACCTTTTTAAATTTTAGTAGGGCCTCTCTGGAAAAAATAAACCAGTGCGTTGCACTGACTAGGTCCCCACTAATATAAAGGGGATGCCAAAATAGGGGTCATAAATTAAAATGGTGGGCCGCAATTGGGCAACATTTTACAAGTGAATTGTTAAATAAAGGTTTCAATCAATTAAAGCCTGCAAGTTTAGTAGGGCCCATTTGTCAAAGCATGTGCTATTGACTGACAGGTCCCTCACCAATAAAAAAGTAGTTTGGAATAAAAAATAACACAATGTTGGGGGGTATTATTAAAAAGGTGGAGATTAAAAAATGAAGTTATTTTATACAGTCTAAGTTTTAGTAGGGGCCACTTGTAAAAAGCATGTGCTATTGATGATAGGTCCCCACTAAATAATGAGTAGGCCTAGATACTGATCGTGATACAAGGGTACAAGGAGCAAAAAATTTATAAAGGGGGTGTATTAATAAATAAAGGTTACATAAATTTATAAACCCTTTCTCAATTAGTGGCCCCTCACTTGTCAAACTATGTGCTCCACTGACGGGCCCCACACTATTGTTAGTTTGCTCTGCCACCTGGGGGGTTGGGTGCATTTCATATCCTAATAACATGACCTCACAAGGGCGAGTATCCCCTTTGGGAAAAGTAGGCCGTACAGACCCAATTAAAAATTATCAGTGTTTTTCCGGGGAGTGGGGTGGTAGGTACTTTGATTACTTGCGTCTAGCCGGCGCGTAATTTTTTCCCTCCTGGTCCTGGGTGTGGCCTGGCCCGGTACGAGTGAAAGGGATGGTCGAGTCCTTGACAGCAATCCTAGGGTTCCAATGGTTCGCCCCGAGGGCTCGAATTAGTGGTTGTGAAAAAGGGTTCCGTCTATGACGCTCGGGTTGAATGCTGGTTAGCCTGGAATCGTATTTTCCCGGGCCCCAGTCCCTCAGTCTCCAAGTCTGGGCCCCACAATCACTGTAGACCCTACGCGAGCGTTCCTCAGTAACAACCCCCCTGGTCCGCCCAGTCACCGTTGTCTCCGACGGGTTTTTTCCCTACCAGTCGCACAATCACTGTTATCTCTCTGACTCAGCGGGGGAGTTGAGCTTTTAGTACCGCCCGGGTCAAGGGGAAATGCAATATTTACGTAGATTTGGTTTTTTTCAAGAAAATTTGAAAAAAACACCTCCCCCCTCCTACAGACAAGGGTCATGACGAAAAATTTATTTTTATTTATTTCTGGGGATTTCCCGAAGGTCACAAAATCCCAATAGCCGTTTTTTATTTCTTTTTGTTAACCAACTCGAAAACTGTGGGAAACTTGGACTGTTTAAAAAAGGTTCCCTACAAACTTTGGAGCTAACTTTGCTAAAAAGTTGTGCTGCATCAGACTGGCAAATTTTTTTGTAAACTATTGGCCAACCTCATAGGTGACTGGTCGGGGTAGTTTGTCCCGTTTAGCTTTTCGCATGTCCCTTAACAATCCTATCGGTCATATCCTTATGTTGCTTGAAGTGTTTTAAATTTTCTTGGCCCAACCTCCCTTGCTGCAAGGGGATTGCCAGTCATTTGGTAGTTCCATGTGCTTGCTGAGTGTAAATTTCTCTTCCAAATTAGGTTCCGGGCGTGTAACCTGTAATTTCATGGTGTGCCGTTGAATCGCATAACCAAATTTGGATTTTTTGCCCCATGTTGGTGTTACCCTTTCCCGTATGATGAAATATGGTCTTCGGGGACTTGTTTTAATCCGTTCCGAGGGATTGTTTTGTGGGGGTAGGGGCATTAAAGAATTTTTTCGATTGATATTGCGTAGCTAGTTTTTCTTTTTCCTTGCCTGCAAAATGGCCCCTTTGCACATACAAGGGTTTTGTGGAGCCCCATAGTCGGGAAAACATCTTTTCCTGTGGCGAATATGTTTTTTGGCTTTAGCCCCCCGTAGGGAAAGATCAGAGTGATGGAAAAACCAATTGCAAAACAAGGGATACTTATTCTCTTTTTTCGAACGGGAACGGTCCAAGAAGGTCAGAAAAAATTTAGTGCCGGGTTTTTGCAACTTTCTTGCATCGACCCATAAGTCCTGCGGAGTTGCTTTCCGGTTATACTCAACAAACGGAGATTTGTTAAATATCTGACACGTCGGACTTCTTTTTCGGCCAATGTATGAGTTACAAATTTTTTTGTGGGTTTTCCATATGCCAAGTGACCTCGTTGTATCTCAGCATCTTAAATACCCCGGGCGTGACTTTTTTGGAAAACCATTTTCCCAAATCCCTTTTAGTTATAAAAACAGCCCTTGTCAACTTTCCATTTTGGGGGTTAAAGGTTTGTTCTTGAACGAAGAAGGGTTTCGGTCCAAAGGTCCGTATGTACCCGGGAAGAGTGATAAGACAACTGGTACGGACCTCGAGAGTGGTCAGGTACAACATTGTCTTCCCTTTGCGAATTTAAAATTTGATATTTATGGGTTTGAAGCCGGAGCGCCCAGCGACTAATCACCTGTCGGATTTGTAAGTTTTGGACCCAGAAAAAACTAGGGTGGTCCGTGAAAACGGTAATTACCTTCTATTTAAGGGGCCGAACTTTCAAGGGCCCAAAAAAACAGCAAAGCACTTTTTCTCTTTTGCTAAAAACTTTTTCTGTTGTTAGTTAAGGTTTCTAGGCAAGGCTATATTTTCTCCCCACGTCATGCATTTGACTTAGAAACGCACCAAAAGCCATATTTTTTCGAGCATCCTTTTGAACCAAAATTTTGGAGAAATCCGGGGGGAAAGAATGGTGTTGATCAAATTTTCCTTTTAAGTCCTGGAAAGGGTTCTTTCGCTTCAGCTTCCATGCAAACTTTTGGTTTTTGTGGTCAGCTTATCAAAGGGCCCATAATGGTAGAAAATCCGGAACGAATTTCGGTACCCCGAGGTCTACCGATAAAACGACGAAGTTCCTTTAGTGTTTTTGGGGGCTGGATAGTCCGATATGGGTGCCACTTTTTGGTCGCGTGCAAACCCATGGAATCGACAACGTATCCCAGATCTTTGCTCGACCTGCAAAACTTACATTTTTTTACGATTCATGTTAAATTTGTTCTATTTAACCCCCGAAAACTTCTTCCAACACCCCCAGATGCTTTTGGAAGGTGGAAATGCAGATAAGATGTCATCAAATAGCAAAAAAGTACGGCTCGGATTGATCTTTAAATGCGGTCTATCAGTCTCTGCCAATTTGCTGGAGAATTTTGTAGCCAAGGATCCTGGGAAACTCGAACAAACCTCGTGCGGGATAGTAAAAGTGTTTCTCTCGACTTTTGGGGTCTACTGGGCCCGCCAATAAAACGCTTTTAAAATCGGGGAGGTAAGGAAACGAGATCTCGAAGCTGTCAAATTGAGTTAACGTAAGGAATGGGTACGCATCCCGTTTTGTTACTTTATTTACCTTCCCGGAAAAACCACCACAAATGTGAGGTGCCATCAATTGTTAACCAGAAGAGCGGGGGTGACCACGGGATAACCCCCACCCCGTTTTAGCAAAGGTTAATTTCCCCTCCATCTGGGCCGTTTGACCGGTGAAAGTGGGTAATAACCGTTTTTTAGGGTTTAGCTGTCCCCGTGTCTATTTGTGTTGAACTAAGGTTGTCTGACCAAAATGAGTACCCATTTGTTCGAAATCCGGCTACCAAGGATCTAGTTTCCCTACCTGTTCGTTTGGGTATAGTTCTTTGTCAACAACAACTTCATTTACAAGCCTCTCAGTGTTCGAATGTCCATGTGTGATTTACAAAATTCGGAAGGAGTTTCACCTTTCTCCAAAAACTAATCCCAAAAATTATGGTTTTTTCACGAGGGAACGACCATCACCTCTGTTTTGGGTGGGAAACCTTCCAATTCCATAGGGGTGTTCATGAAACCAACCCTGGGGAAAATGTCCATTAGCAACCTTCACTTTTGGGTATGCCCAGTGCGTTTTTATTTCCAACCCCAAATTCTGCATGGTCTAAGCCTTTTTGTCCCCAAATATCGAACGCGAAGCCCCTGAATCCCGCAATCCCGGAATTGCCAAACTAATATTTGACGTTTATACAATCATCATTCGGTTTTTTGTTTGAGTAATAATCAATCGAGGGTTTTTCTTTATGAAATAGGAAAAATGCCGTACCCCTTTCCCCCTTTTGCCCCAGATGTTTCACAAGGGCTACGGGAGGAAGATATGCGACAGTCTTTCAATTCCTCCCCGAGCTTTCCCTTATGACATTCCTGCATTGGGGTACTGTACACCAGGGTGCCCCAAAATTAACAGAATTGATCAGGGTTTTTTACATTTGCGATAGGAGACCGGTTCCTGACAGTTCCCAAAACTTTTTTTTACCCCCCATTTGCTATCTGTGGTGATCTCTAAAAAAGGGGTTGTTAAATGGGTGAAACCTCGACAAGTTTGACGTCGCCCCGAATATGCTAAAACTTTTTCCATTGTCGCGTTTTTTGGTGGGGGGCATTTTTTCTCTGTGCGCCCGTCCCGCTTCCCCTCGACGCCTAATTTTAGAAGTTAGAATTATTAATGTCAGAAGGACAACCTGTCTTGTAGTATGGGGCTAAATTCTTTCCCATAAAATCTTAACGTCGGTTTCCCAGGTTGGTGGTCTAGACGCGCAAAAAGATTTTCCATGAAATTTCACTAAAAAGTCTATCTGTCTCTTTTCCCCCGAGTTCGGAGTGAATTTTTTCCCCCAGGGAGTCTTCGAATCCGCCTTTTAATGTTTGCTTTAGTTCTGCGATAGTTCGGTCCAAGATCTACAACGGGATTTTGCTGCCCTGAACCATACTAGCGCAGGTCCCTAAAGAGATCAAAAATGATGCCAGGTTCATAACCCTAATTTCCCGCAACTGGAGTCAGAGACTCTTTCCCGAAATGCCCCTGGCTAAAACCTTTTTCCCCCCCAAAAAGTTAAATTCCATTTCAAAACGGGAATAGATTTGTATTTAATTTAACCGGGTTTCATTTACGTAAAGAAGTACTAGCAAATCCGTAGACATGATTCTGTTCTGTCACTAAGTAGCAGTGTTTGTATTGTTCGGTGCCCGGGGTGAGTCGTCATCTGAATCCCCTTTATCATTTTTGCTCTGATTTAGTTCCTCATACGCGTCCATAGTTAATTTTAGTAAAGTCGCCTCCATTTTTTAAAGTTCCTCATCTGCCCCTTTCCCTCCATTTTGAATTCGACCAATTAATGTGAAAATTTTTCATTAATTTACAATACAGGGGGTCTCGTCTCGTCCCCCAAAATTTTTCCTAGCTCAGTTGAATTCGTTTTTTAATTTCCCCTGCATAATTTTCCCGCTCATTTTTGGTTTACCAACACATGGTTTTTAACTGGGTCGTCGGTCACGAATTGCTTACGAATGACTTTCTCAACTGGGCTGGGCACAGTGGCAAAGTCCACGACATTTTAAAATCATTCAATTTTACCCCTTTGAAAGCTATTAACCCCCATTGAATCGAGTGGAAAATTAAGTTAATTTTAAAGCCGAGATACCCAAAAACCATAAATCCGGGGCGCAAATGTCGCACGCCAAAACTCGGCTACAAGGGTTTTAGCCTTAAAAGGGGGGTTGCCGGCTAGCTGCAGTGGTGGGGTGTGGGTAGTAGGTGACGGGTGGCTGATAGCGAGTTTAAAAGGGGGCCACTTGGTTTTGTTCCCCTCCCGGGGAAATGGAAGGTGGGGGGAAATAGGGAAAAACCCAAAAAAACCTTTAGAGGAAAGGGGGTAAAGAAAGCGGGAACTCACTGTTACAATTTAACCAAAAAAAATTTAAATTTTAAAATTGTTTTAAAAAAAGGTACAAGGTAGTTACAGGTTGGTCAAAAAAAGATCATAGTAAAATATTAAAGAGTTTCAGAAGGTTTCAGAACAGTAATAATTTCCGGGCCAATATTATGAATTGACAGGATCCGATTGCCCAAGGGGTGAGCCACAGCTCCCAAAACCAAAAGCACGATACCCCACAGCGCCACCTGAACAAAAAAGGGCAGGACCCAATTTGCAAAAAAAGAATAGTAAAGAAAAATCAGTGAAGTCGGTGACTTAGGCTCGGGGAATGGGGGAACGGTGCCCTTTTTAGGGGGGTGCCACATTGAAATCAGACTTTGTTTACCCTGGTTACAAAATTAAAGTAGGGCAGTCCCCGGGTTTATAACCTGGCAATGGAACTGGGAACCAGATAACAAAATATCACTAGGGTCTACCATAGGCGACAAAACATTGTAAGAACATGAGCACACATTATAGTTAATAAAGAGATAGCTTCCTTGTAAAGTAGGGCTTAACTTGTTCAACTCATGTGCAGTTGCACGGCCTGAGTACTACACTAATAAGAGTAAACAGTGAATAATGGTTACCACAATATTATAATGGAGCATAGCATTACAAACACATGATAATATTTACTAAATAGTTGAGAATAATAAAGCGTACTGATAATAGTAGGGCCTCACTTGTCAAACTATGTGCTCTGCACTGACTGGGTCCTTCCCTTACATACTAGGGTAAATAGTGAATAATAAATAACACAATAGTACAATGGGGCATAATATTACAAAGGTGTGATAACACTGATCAATGGTTAATTATAGAACCTTCTTATATTAGTAGGGCCTCTCTGGTCAAAAATAAACCATGTGCTGTTGCACTGACTAGGTCCCTCACTAATATAAGAGAGTAGGCCTAAATAGTGGGTCATAAATTACAATGGTAGGCCGACAATTGGGCAACATATTACAAAGATGTAAGATTGATTAATAATGGTTCAATCAATTATAAAGCCTGCTAAGATTAGTAGGGCCTCACTTGTCAAAGCATGTGCTATTGCACTGACTAGGTCCCTCACCAATATAATAAAGTAGATAGTGAATAATAAATAACACAATAGTATAAGGGGGTATCATATTACAAAGGTGTGAGATTAATTAATGAATGCTTATCAGTTATACAGCCTTCTAAGATTAGTAGGGCCTCACTTGTCAAAGCATGTGCTATTGCACTGACTAGGTCCCTCACTAATATAATAGAGTAGGCCTAGATACTGAGTCGTAGATCACAAGGGTACAATGGAGCATAATATTATAAAGGTGTGATATTAATAAATAAATGGTTACATCAATTATAAAACCTTCTCAGATTAGTAGGGCCTCACTTGTCAACTATGTGCTCTGCACTGACTAGGCTCCACACTATTGTTAGATTGCTCTGCCCACCTCTGGTGGGTTGGGTGCATTTACATATCCTAATAACATGACCTCACAACGGCGAGTATCTCGCCTTTGGAGAAAAGTAGGCCGTACAGACCAATTAAATAATTATCAGTGATACCTGGGAGTGGGGTGGTAGGTACGTTGATTACTTGCGTTCCTAGCCTGGCGCGTAATTGTTTCCTCCTGGTCCTGGGTGTGGCCTGGTCCGGTACGAGTGAATGACCTGGATTGGTCGAGTCCTTGACAGCAAGTCCTAGGGTTCCAATGGTTCGTCCCGAGGGCTCCGAATTAGTGGTTGTGAAGAAGGTTCCGTCTAATGACGCTCGGGTTGAATGCTGGCTTAGCCTGGAATCGTATATTCCGGGCCCCACGTCGCCTGCAGTCTCCAAGTCTAGGCTCACAATCACTGTAGCATCCTACAGCGAGCTGTTCCCTCAGTAACAACCTCCCTGGTCGCCGTCCAGTCACACAGTTGTCTCGCGATCGGGTTTGCTTCCCTACCAGTCGCACAAGTCAGCTGTTATCTCTCTGACTCAGCTGGGTGAGTTGATGCATTAGTACCGCCCGGGTCAAGGTGGAATGCAACTATTTACGTAGAGTTAGGTTCAAGATAATTTGAACATAACATACTACTACTACTACTACTACTACTACTACTACTACTACTTCTACTACTACTACTACTATACTACTACTACTACTACTACTACTACTACTACTACTACTACTACTACTACTACTACTACTACTACTACTACTACTACTTCTACTACTACTACTACTACTACTACTACTACTACTACTTCTACTAAACTAATATTAGATACATACTTATAACTGTGGATACAATTGATGTTGAAAATTGATTGACAATAATATAAACGTATCAATAGTAAATTCTGCAAGCAATTTAATGATGATGCTCTATTCCCAATAGCGAAACAAATATATTGTACACATAATATTAATTACGTATTTTTACTCCCAGTATACCTAGAAAGAAGTGTATTGTGTATTTGATTTCGGAGAGTTATATTCGACCTGCTAGTATATAGTATACAATTCAAGTCCAAATTCATTCCATAGCCGACTTGCCGTGATAATGAATGATTTATTACATGTTGTTGTGCGATGCTTTGGTATCTGTAACATGTTTCGCGTGTGCCTGTTTGTGCGGTTATGTATTCTATCCATTCTTGTGAACTTATTATAAATATAAGGGGGAGATTTTGTCTTCATAATTTTCATTGTAAGCATAATTAAAGATAGCATTCGTCGTTCTTTCAGTTTTAGCCATTTCAAATGAATATAAGATGGGGTTATATGTTCATCACGTCTCACATTTAGAATAAATCGAACACAAGCATTTTGCACTCTTTGTATTTTAACGTTAAGTGTCTCCATAAAATCGTTAAAAAACTATTGAGGCATAATCAATTATGGGAAATATAAGAGCTTGAATTAATATCTTCCCAATGGATTGGGGAAGGAAAGGACAGTTGCGTTTTAGTTGATGCATGCACGAAATGACTTTTTTAGTTGTATTATTAATGTGGGGTGTCCACGACAAGGTTTCATCTACTATAAGACCGAGGTTTTTGACATTTTTCTGGTAAGGTATGACCGTGTTATTTATTGTGACTGGGGGATGTACAGCTGTGTCTACGTTAGCTAATAGTTTACGATATCCGACTAGCACCAGTTTAGTTTTTTGAACGTTGAGCGATAGGTTATGGTTGACAGGGAGAGAGAGAGAGAGAGATTGATTGATTGATTGATTTAGGACTTTATTATAGTCGGGATTTAGGCCAGTGAGGCCTTAAAAACCTTAGTAAGGTAACCAGCTACACACAACTCAACAGAAGTCAGAAACCCAACACTATGAACAGCGTTTAAGTCCAACTTCAAACAAACCGCCAATATCTGACACAGCAACCCACTTTTTTTTTCTTTTTTTTGGCTTCGGCTGTGAATGCTGGTTTCCATTCTTTCTCCCTTGTTTCGCATTGAAAAAAAGTAAGATCATTTCGCCTGTTGACGAGCGCCAAGCCAACCATTTTCGTGTTAAAAAAGTAAAATTAACTCAAAATCATAAAAAAGATAAAGATAAAAATGCAAATCAAGGGTCAAGCGTTTTTATAATGATTTTGATTTTTAAAAAATTTTACTTTTTTGCCCACGATAAGGGTTGGCTTGGCGCTCGTTGCAATGGGCGAAATGATTTTTTTTCTTTTCATGCAAAACTGGGGAAAAGAATAAAAAGCTCTCTAAAGTTTTCATAGCCAAAGATTTTTGAAAGAGAGTTGGCTGCCTTTTTTCTTTATTTTTTTTTTTAAAATTTTTTGTTTTTGGGGGGGGGGGGGGAAAGTATAACAAAAGTTTTGGATAAGTACCGTCCATCATCCAAAACAGTAAAAAGTCACCCCAGGCAAACAATTAATTGTACCTACGGCGTCATTCTGATACGAAGATGGATTTCAATTATTGAAAAAGGGTATTGATCGGGGAAATAAAGTTTAAAACATTCATTCGTCGTCACAGAAATAAACCACGTGTTTCCACGTTCGATGGTGCGAGTACCGCTAGAATTGTTTCATAATAGACATGGGTATATTTATGAAATAATGAGAATGAATAAAAATAATAAACTTTTTTAATCAGTTTTAAAACTGAATAGATAGATTTTTAAATAAAAAAATAAAAAAAAAAAATTAAAGAACTAAAATATTTGGATTTTTAAAAATATCCCCTTAAAAGGGACAATTAAAATCCAGAAATGCACCCAATTCCAATCTAAGAAAACAAGACGCGAGATACATAACACTGGCAAAACAACAGAATTTTATTATGGTAATATTATATATATATATTCAAAGCAGAATGTTCTTGGCCTGAAATAGCCGGGGGGGCCGTTGACCACTAAAATATTTGATTTGGGAAACATTTTGGGCCTAATAACCTTTGGGGGTTCGCCCTCTTCATGGGGAAACCCGGGGGTATTAGTACAGATAAGTTTTACATGGAGTATGGTAATGCTAAAGGGGCTTTTTGAACTTTAACAAATTTTCAATCCTCTTATTCAAAATTTTTGGTTTGGGGATTCCCGGTAGAGGGGTGGAATCCGTTTTTTATCCCAAATCAAAGTCTTACCGCAACGCATTTATCTCTCCCGGTAAAAATAAAATTTCAAAATTCTAAACAAAAACAAAAAGAGCTGTCATCAGTTTTTTTTGCTGTGTTCAATAAATATTTCATTGCATTAAAAAAAACAGAAAAACCGAAATGGGGAAAAGCTTTTTTATTAGTATTATTTTAAATAAAAACCAGTGTTATTTTCTCAGTAAACAACTGGGTGATTTTTTCTTTTATTCTTTTTAAAAGGGGGGTATATATTTTTTGGGTGCGGCGAATAACAAGAGCCCATCTTCCATGCTTTATCTGCGGTTTTTTAATGAAAGTAGAAAGTTTTTTCCCAGTATTTACCTATTTTACTTTTGAACCAAACAAAAATTATGTTAAGAACATTGTTCAACACTTTTAAAAGGCGTAGGTTATTGATGAATTTAGCAGGCCATGTACAGTACTACCAGTACGTCCCGTAAAATGTATTCACAATTTGCGCAGTTGATTAAGAGGTTGAAGTGAAAACAACATATTATTGCGATGAGACAAACATTGTATATTATGTTTGGAGATCCCACTGTAGAGCCCCTTTAAAAATTTTCCGCGAAAAACTATGCCAAATATTTGATTTTAAAAAAGGAACTAGAGAACAGAATGAATAAAAAAATTGTTAAGAGCAGGGTTTTGTCCAAACCTTATTTAAATAGATCCTTTTCATGCCTCTTTATTTTTCCTGCTAAAAAATTTATTTAATTTTTTTTTGGGTAAAAAAACAAATTTTCCCAAACATTCTACAAATATTTTTTTGCACAAATTTTTAAACAATAAAGAAAAATAGAAAGGCTATTGAAAACAAATTGCAAAAAAGAGGATTAGTAAAATACACAACTAAACTTTAGATATTGGTGTTATAATCGAGGTATTAATTGTTTGTTATCCTTTACCTGGGCGGGGTCCAAAATTTTTGCCACGTGCCTACGGAGACCCCCAGGGGATCCCCTAATCCCAACACCCCTAGGCAACGGCCCCCTGAACCTACGTGAACACAGCACACTACACTTTATTTACAGAGCGTTTTTCAAAAGAGTTTAAAAAGGAAATGAAATTTTATACATTATGTGAATGAAAACTATTTTGGGAGTGCGGGGCTGTATCTCCTTTGACTTTTAGTAAGTGGAATTCAAATATTTAATATCAATTCAGAAAAAAAGAAAATAAAATTGGACGGGATTTTTAAACCCCAGTCCCCAATTTCCCGGGGGGCGAACAGTCGCCTTAATTCTGAAATTACAAATATTATTTTGTACGTATGTGTTAAATATGACGAAACGAAAGTGAGTTTTTGATCCGGATATGGGCTTATTTAAGGCGATAAAAAAATCATAATTATAAAATTTAAATAATCTTTTTTTATATAAAAAAACTCTTTCTCAGGGTGGGAAGGTTTTGATGATCCTCTGACGAACAACTTTTTTTACATTTTTCACGGCCACGGTATTCTAAGGGCCCCTTTTAACCCCTGAAGATTTTTGTCTTTAAGCCCCTGTACCCAAAGGTTTCTAACGTTTCGCGCGGGCCTTAGAAGAAAAAACCCACCCGGGGTTCGTCTCCTAAAACCGCACGCGTTTTCCCCGGTTTGAGCGGGTTGAAGACAAATTTGACCGGGCTAAAATCTTCTATTTTGGCGATGTTTTTTTTTCGGTCCCCCACTTTTCGAAGCGGGTTACTTTTCATTTGGGGGAAAAGTAAAAGTGAGATTTTTAAGCCCTGTTGGGCTTTGGGGGAAATTTTAAAAACGCAAACAAAAAACCCCTGATAGTTTGCAAAAACCTGCACAAATTGACACGGACCCCATGGGAAGTTTCCCGACTATGAAAAACGAGAAATAACATTTCATATCCAATTGGATGAGCGTAGCGAGTGAACGAAGACTTTAATTTACTGACCCCCAAAAATTTACTCGGGTTTTTTTTTTGTTTTTTTTTCTGTCTGTTTGTTTTCTCCCTTTCCAGGGAAATGGGATATCCCTCTGATGAAAAATTTGAGGGGACCTTCAAATTTTTGACTTTGAGGTGTAGGCCTATTGTTTTTGGTACAAACGAAGAAATTTTTCTCAGAATATCATATTTTACGATTTTTTTTGATTTTTAGTGCAAATTTTTTGTGACTTTTGGGCGATTTGCCCAAACGGGGGGGGCAAAACGATCATTTTACTTTAAATTTAAGGTAAGGGTTTAGTATTGTTTTTTGAAAGAAAATTTAAAAATTTGCCAGAATCATAGAAAAAAGGTTTTAATATGATTTTTTTTAGGTTTGTAATAAAAATTAAAAAGTAAAAAATAGAAACTGACAAAAAATCCCTACAAGCATTCACAAAGCACTTGCAAAAAAAAGTGGCCCACGCAAACTAAAACTTTCAAAAAAAATCACCATCAACGCGGCGGGACTTTTGCGTTTTCCCTTTTAATGTTTTTTTCCAGAATCAAAATCAATGAACAGTTTTTTTTAAAAAACAATTTTACGGCCCTTGTTTTCTGGCGTTGATTCGCGTGTGTTCGCACTGTCCATACCATGATTTCATATTTCCTATTACAAAATTTGATCTTTGGTTGGTTTCGTTCACTCTCGATTGCGTCGGGGGGCCCACTGGGGGCTTGGGCGCTTTGATTTACTGTCCCCCCGAGAAACAGTTTTAACGAGTGGGTAGACTCAAAAACAATTTTTTTATTTTTTATGAGCGTAGCGAGCGTAGCGAGCGAAGCGAAGATTTCCCTTTTACTACAGGAGAAAAAAAACGGGGAAAGATTTTTTTTTTTTTTTTTTTTTCTTTTCTTTTTTTTTCTTTTTTTTTTTTGTCCGCCGTCCCGGCTAAACCGATACTGGCCAATTTCGATAAAATTTTTTTGGGGGACTTCGAAATTTTGAACTTAGAAAAAGCCCCGTTTTTGAGCGCAATCGGAAAAAAAAAATTTTTCATGAAAATCGCAATTTTTTCGATTTTTTTTTGATTTTTTTAAAAAAAAAAAATTTTTTTGACTTTTAACACCTACATCCCTACAGAAAGCAAATCTCTGACGTTGAATTAAATGACAACGTCTGTAAAATTTACGTCCATTTTTAAATTTGTTTTGCGGTTTATAAACATTGTAAGTGAAAATATTTAGGCATTAGTTTATGTTTATATGGATTTAAATGGGATCTGGTAATGTTTTTTTAATATCATTCAGTATTTTAATTTAAATTTCCTTTTCGAAATATCCCTGCAAAATCTATAGACAGTGTTGGGGAAAGGAACTTTTAAAAAGAACGCGGTTCTCGTGAACGCGTTTTTTTTTTGTGAAAATTTTCAGTGAATTTCTCTTTTTTAAAATGAAGAACTTGAACTTTTAAAAGTTCTTTTTGAGAACGAATTTTTTATTTTTGAAAGTTCATTTAAAAATTCTTTCATTTCGCCCAGAGCCCTGACTCGCCGCCGTCGCGTTAAAACGAAAATTTTTTTTGTAATTTCGGTTAACGAAAAACCCGACGTTTGCCCCCCAACGGTT